>ML108101.1:0-27548 GCA_003697995.1 Taxidea taxus jeffersonii
GAGCGGAAATGTCACAGATGACACTCCCTAGAATTAACTGTTTATTCACCATGGAGAAATTATGGGGTGGAGCAGAAACGGCACACATGTTCTGTGAAGGGCCCGGGATCTCCGGCTCACAGGCCGTGGAGCTTCTGTGTTCCTCACTGGACATTGCCGTCCTAGCCTGAAAGCAGCAGGAGACAGTCCGCAGAGGATGCGCGTGTCTGTGTTCAAATAAAACTTAATTTACAAAAGCAGGTTGCAGGCCTGCTCCTGCACACTTGGGTAGTTTGCCAGCCCCTGGCAAGTAGGAGGATGTTTGGACTCAGGATGAGAAACCCTGGATTTAGGGTGAGGTTTTGCCCCTTCCCAGTGGTGAGACCCTTGATTTAACCTCTGGAGCCAGGGGCTCCATCAGCAAGGGGGGCCAGGATGCAAAGGGATGTTTGGTGCTCCTGGGTGAGCACCCAGGCACCTAATCACTGGGGAGGGGCAGTGTCCCGGTGGGTAGGCAAGGCTTCTGGTGTCGTGAAGATAGACAGGGATTTGAACCCTAGAGTTATCCCTTCACCTCTCTGGGGCTACATTTCCTTATCTCTAGGCTGAGGGTAAGAACACCTCCCTCCCCGGGGGCGGTGTGGTGAGAGGTAAAGGACTCAGTGTAAATAAAGCACTTCCGTGGCCCAGGGGCTGACAGACCGTTGCTCTGTGGTTGTGATTTGATTATCATTTTTGCTGCTGATTCTGACCCATTCTGGCCAAGCAGTCATTAGAAGCCATCCCCTAAGCCCTGCCAATCGGGAACACGGTTTGTTTTGTAATCCACTGCTGTATTGCTACTTTAAGTACATACTCAGTAATTCACTTATTTTTTTTAAGATTTTATTTATTAATTTGACAGTGAGAGAGAGAGAGAGAGAGTGCGAGCGAGCACACACAAGTAGGGGGAGCTGCAGAGGGAGAGGGAGACGCAGACTCCCCACTGAGCAGGGAGCCCGATGCAGAGCTCAATCCCAGGACCCTGAGATCTTGACCTGAGCCGAAGGCAGACATTTAACCAACTGAGCCACCCAGGCACCCCCCATTTCTTTATTGAAAGAAACATATATAGTGCTTTATACGGACCAGATTTTGTTCTAAGCACAAGGAGAAATGTTAACTTTCAGTGACCCTATGAAATGAGTTTCTTACCACCATCATTTTATAGATAAAGAAACTGAGGCACAGAGAGGTTGAGTAACTTGTCCAAGATCACACAGCTAGTGGCAGTGCTGAGATTGGAACCAGAGTCTGTGCTCTTGACCCGTCCTCTCTTATGATGAGATGCTTCTCAACATCCAAGACTTACTTCTTGGGCACAGGGCCAGGCCATGCTTCGTTGACCTGTAAGTGATGTTCAGCTCACTCAGTCACCAATGCCTCCGTGCACATACACGCAACCGCCTCGGGATTATCCCGGTAGATTGCAGTGGTGCAAATGACAATAATTATACAAGCAGTAGCCAATATTTATTGAGGGTTATCAGGTGCCAGGCCCTATTAAGATGTCACTTAATCTTTCGGTCCAATCTCCAAGGCATGTCCTGTTATCATCTGCATTTTATAGCACAGGAAAACCAGGCTAAGAGAAGAGAAGTACGGGCATGAAGCCAGTCACTGAGGGAGCCAGGACTCCCCTCGTGCCCTGGACGTCAGAGCTCGACTCTGAAACCTCTTCTCCACTGCCTCCCTTGGTCACCTTAGAAATAAAAGTCATCCCCTGGGGCAAATACATTATATGTTAATAAAAAAAAAAAAAGAAAGAAAGAAGTCATGAGGCCAGCTGACATTCCTTGGGCATCTCCTATGCACCAGGCTCTGCCAGCTCACTGAATCCTCAAACAACCTAATGAAGTTGGTCTCTTAAACCCATTTGCAGATAGGGAAACTGAGGCATATGGGTGTCAGTTTACTTGGCACTGTGCTGCATTGCTCAGATGTCCCCTGGACAATGGCCTCCTCCCGCTCCTGCAGAGAGGGCTGCCTCGGCTAAAGAGAGCCACCTTGCCCACGCCTCTGCCTTCCTCCCCCCCGTCTTTGCTGGATAATTGCCTGAGCGAGGAAGGGTATAAACAGCCCACCAGGCTCACCCGTCTACATAACTCCCTGCAGGGCTGGCTGAGGCTCCTGTTGAGGCTCCTGTTGAGGCTGCAACTCGACTGTCCCCCCAGCCCAGTCCTGCTTCCTCCTTACCCCCCCTCACAGGGATCCCTAATAATCTCCACTTCAGAGCTGCTTCCTGGGGACCTGAACCCATGACACTGTGAGGCAGGATTGTAGACAGCCCGCAGTGACCTCTCCACTGGGCCTCAGCACTGGAGGCTCTAGGGAGGGGGTGGGCAGGCTGCCTGGGGTCCACGGGGGCCTCCTGAGGTTGCCCGCACTGCCAGGGAGCTCTGATTATTTCTGGGGGTCCCTGATTGCACCAAGGTGCAGAAGCCAGTGCGGGGAGCCCCAGGACAGCAGGGTCAAGGCAGGCTGGGACAATGGTTTGCAAATAGACTTGGCCTCTAGGCCTCAGCCTTTTTCTGGACTGGTGTCATCACCTCTTAACTAACCCCCATGCTCTACTGACCCCCTTGCTCTACATCCCCGCCCCCGACCTCATGGGTTCACCATGGTCACTGCCAGGAATGGCGGCTTTGAAGCACAGCCTGATGTGGTCTCAGCCCCCGTTGCCCAAATGCTGCGTGCCTCCCACAGTTCACGGGTTTGGTGCCTGGGTTCTGTCTCCCCATGAGCACCCAACCGTCCCCTGTCCAGGGACTCCTGTGTTCGCTGAATCGTACAGCAACCTTGGGCACCGTGGGGGGGGGGGACAACCCTTCCTGTGCACTTAGCCACTCCAGCAGCGGACCACTTGTTTCCCCGGAAAAGAGAGTGTCCTCTTTGATTTCTGATGGGGCAAGTCACCTTCCATAGGATGCCTTCTCCAGCAGCGGCACCTCCCCTCCGCAGGTGGGTCTGGGCACTGCCTCTCTGGACTCATCAGCCCTCCATCCCTGCCTCGGTCCTGGAGTGTCGCATGGCACGAGGGTGTGTGAATCCCATGCCTGTCCCCACCCTGCCGTGAGCCTCTTTCCAGACATGGAGTCTTACACCACTAGCTCCTCGGCTCTCAGATGTTGGGTGCCCGTCTTCTTCCACGGACCACAGTCACCGTGGATTTCGTATGTGGATTTGCACCCATATGAACATGTGTGACCTACACTTCCCAGTGGCCTTGTGAGGCTTGTTCTGGAAGCCTTGGGGGATCTAAGCCATGTCTGTCTTCCAGCTCCTTCTGCACAGAGTTCGTGGCGGGCCTCGTGAAGTGGCTGGGATTGCCCGAAGCCGTCTTGCCAACCATGACTGCTTTCGCCAACGGCCTGGGAGGCGAAGGCACAGATGTGTTTGCTCCGATTTTATTGAAGGACCCCATCTTGAAGGATGACCCGCTGGTGATCGTTCAGGTACGCCCACCGCCAGGGGGCAGCCGCTGGGGAAAGGAGAACCAAGTATTTCCTTCCAAAGTCAGTCTGAAAATCGCTTCTAATGGGGTGGTATAGTTGAAAGATAAAATATTTTAGGGCACCTGGGTGGCTCAGTCGGTTGGGCATCCGACTCTTGGTTTTGACTCAGGTCATGATCTCGGGGTCCCGGGGTCAGGCCCTGCATCATGCTCTGCGCTCGGTACGGTATCTGCTTGTCCCTCTCCCTCCCCCTCTGCTCCTCCAACCCCTCCCCCACTCATGCTCTCTGTCTCTCTCTCAAATAAATAAAAATTTTAAATAATTTAAAATTTTAAAATTTTAAATTAAAATAAATAAGAAAGATAAAATACTTCATCATAATATCACAGAATGATGATCACAGATAATAGCAATTTATTAATGAATATTTACCATTGATTTAATTTAATACTTACATAGAGTTTATTATGTAAATAAGAATGACAAATACTCATTTAACTCTCCAAGCAACTTTATAAAGTAGGTAGTATGGTCCTCCCCTTGTTATAAGTAAGGAGACTGAGCCACAGAGAGGTTAAGTGACATGTTTGGGGTCATGCAGCTAACAAGTGGCTCAGCTAGGAGCAGGCTAATTACCTGTCAACATATTGCTAATTCCTGTTTTTTTTTTTTTCCCCAGGACCTTCTGAGCTTCTCACTCAAGGATGGTGAGTTGATTTTCTCAGTTCTATATGTTTTTTTAAAGTTCAGTAAGTTTGGGGTGCTCCTCTTCATGCTTGGCCAGCAAAGCCACAGATAGTGTTGCCACCTGTGGGCCCATCCCCCATGGCCTTTTTGGTGCAGGGAAGGAAAGGGAACCCTGTGTAACTGGGGAGCCAGTGAGCCCCTCATTGGTGCCAAACACCGTGGGGGCTTGGTAGCCATTACTTCATCTCTCTTCACAAGGCCCCATGGTTTTACCTGCTAAGTCGCCCACCACTCCGGTCTGAGCCACCATGACCCCCTCCTGGATGACAGCAGGGGTGTCCTCACTGGTCTTCCTGGGGATGGGGCGGCCAGCCCTGCCTCATCTCTCAGCACACCCCTTCCTGCTCTTCTCACCAGCCTCCTTCCCAAGGGCCTGTGCTTCTGGCACCGTGGTCTTCGTGGGTGCCCTTCCCCTGCCCAGAGAGTGTCCTGCTCCTCTTGCCCTCCTCCCTCTGCTCAGAGAGCACTTCCCTGGAGAGGCCCCTGGGCTCCCATCTGGGCTGTTCCTCCCAGCACCATGTGGCCAGGGCTGTGGTTGAACAGTGATGGGATTCATTGTGAGCTTCTCCTCCAGACCCGAGCTCCAGGAGGGCCAGGCCACATCTGCCTTCCTTCACCACGTGTTTCTAGTCCCTAACCCAGCACCGGGAACCTAGTACATACTCAGTAGATACCTGGTGAATGAACTAAGGAGACAGATCTTACTGCCCCATTTTGTGGATGAAGAAGTTGGCTCAGAGAGGTTAAGCAATTTGCCCGAGGCTGCGCAGTAAGTGGCAGTGTGGGATTCAACCCATGTTCTCTCCTAGGGCTGTCACGACATATTACCGAACTCGGGGAAGCTTGAAGCTGCAGAAATGTATTCTGTCATAGCTCAGGAGGCCCAGATCCAGAAAGCAAGGTGTCAGCAGGGTCTCGCTCCCTCCGAAGGCTGTAGGGGAGAATGTGTCTTGCCTCTCGTAGCTTCTGCTACCTCCAGGCATTACCCCAGCCTACAGCCGTGTCTATCCCTTCCCTGCCTTCGTCAACCCGGGGCCTGCTCCTCCCTTTCCTCTCCTCTCTGTGCAAGGACCCTGGACAGGGCGGCCTCCACCAGAGCTCTTTAATTATACCTGCAAAGACCCTCTTTCCAAATAAGATCACTTTCCCAGGTTCTAGGATGTGGCTCTGTCGTTTTGGGGGTCAACATGCAACCCACTGCAGCGCCCAGGGTGTCCCATACCAGACCTCTATAGGGCTCCCCGGCCCCCGTCACTCCACATCCACTTCTCCCCACCTCCTCTCTGCCCGGGATCCCCATCATTGTGTGTGTGGCTTCTGCTGTTCCCTGCGCTAATGAGAGATTTTGACGCAAAGACCCCCGATGTTTATTCCGATGGCGAGCAGGGAGGAGAAGCACAGAATTGCAAGTGAACTCCCAGCAGCCTGCAAACCATCACGTGGGAAATAAGTTACACCTTCACAGAAGATTACGTAGGGAAAGTAACACCAGCTACCCCACCCCCAACCCCGCTGGAACCCAGCTCGTGGGGGAGTGGAGGGGCGGGAGGGGGACAAGGAACGGGATTACGAGAACAGGAAGAGCAGGTGCAGAAACACGGGCAGGAAATCAGGCAGGGCTTTGGGCCACCATGGCGGCCTTGGGCAGCGGAGCTGGGGAAGGGAGCAGGATGCACTTGACCTGGGCAGACTCTAGGAAGCGTCCCCATCAACCCAGTGTGAGGAAACATGGCCTCCGTGAGGGCAGCAGAGATCCTGGGGGTGAAAGGCTGACTCGGGTCATTCTGTCAGAAGAGACGGCAGGATCCCTGACAGACCAGATGGAGGGAATGCCGGAGAGGAAGCGGGAGTGATGTCTCAGCTCTGGAAGTCTGGTTCCCAATGCCACTTGCCAGGGTGTTAGGACCCAGCTGGGGAACCCTGGTTTGTCTTGAGTGACCCTTTCATGCAAAGTGGTGGTTCAGGGACCGTGAGAGAAGGGTGCTGGGACCTCCTCCAGCCCCACACAAGAGGTCATGGGACCTGTCCCCTCACGCATGCCTGCTTCATACAGCTGTGCTCAGCACGGTCAATGTCCATGAGGGCAGGAGGGCGCCCAGGGCACTGAACCTTGGGGCTCCTTCTTATGAAGCTAATGCATTTTCTTTTTTATTTTTTAAAAAGAAAGAACCTTAAGTCCTTGTTCTTCACAGTACGGTCTGTGGACTGGCAGCATCGGTATCCGGGAGTTTGTTAGAAATCCGGACTCCCGGGCCCCACCCACACCTACTGACTCAGACTCTGCTCACTGACCAGATCCCAGGCGGTTCCCTGCTAGTCTGAGAAGCCCACTGTGTATTTCTGGCCCTGCTCTAGCCAAACAAACTATTTTTACTGCCCATCTCACAGCTGAATGGGACTGCAAGGATGATTCGCTGAGCCCCTGTGCTCAGATAGGCACGGCATTTAGTATTACTCCCGTTGGCTGATGAGACTTTCACCAGGACGTGGCAGAGATGGTCTGAGAACGTGGCCCAATTGTATCATTTTTTTCTTTTTTAAAACAGAAGTAAGGGAGGAATCATCATGTCTAATGCTCCTGGACCCTCGTAGAGTCAGGAGTTGAGTCCGCACAGAGGTCTGAGACGCCAGTAGCTAGAGAGCACGGACACGCTCATGTTATAATCCCTGTAACAATGAAGCCATCCGCTGCCGAGCGCTCACTGTGGGCCTGGCCCGTGGCTGATGGCCGCACAGGCATGGAGCCCACAGAGTCGCCCGAGGGGCAGTTGAGGCTATAGTCCTGAGCACATGGTCTCAAGGGCATCCTGGATGAGCCTGTCACTTTTCCAGGTGGAGAAATGAAGGCCCAGAGAGGGAAAGGGGCTTTCCCTGAGACACACAGCGCTAGAAGGAGACTGGGAGTTAGAACTGGGTCTCTGGCCTCCAGGGCCAGTACTTTGTTCCATTGCCTTATCACTAGGTAGGAGGAGCAGGCGTCCCAGTGCTCCTGCTTATGCCTCAGTTTCTCCCTTTCCTTACCTAGAGACCCATATTCATCTTACCCCTCTTCCTGCCCCCGGCCCGCAAAC
The DNA here is from genome assembly GCA_003697995.1 of Taxidea taxus jeffersonii. Taxonomy (NCBI): domain Eukaryota; kingdom Metazoa; phylum Chordata; class Mammalia; order Carnivora; family Mustelidae; genus Taxidea; species Taxidea taxus. The sequence continues at coordinate 7,292 of ML108101.1, forward strand.
TACAAATCCTCCTGAGCCCCCTTAGCAACTAGGACACAACCTAGCCCACTCTGCTGTGGGTGACCTTGGTCTGGGTCTCACAGAACAACTGGAGTGAGTTTAAAACATGTGTCTCATGTCACCACCTGGTACTTTGTGCTCTCCCTGGGGCTTTAGCAGTACACAGCACATAGGGACCCCAAAGGGGCAGGGACTAGGGCTCTAAAGGTCTACAGAAGTCAGGGGTGGGTGGATCCTCAAACTATTTAGCCCACCCTCTCAGCACGTAGATGGGAAAATGAGGCCCAGAGGTGGCCCAGCTGGCCAGTCATTGTTGTGTCCAGCTCTTTATCCATATTCATAAAGAACCAGGGACCAAGAAGTAGGGGCATTTGGGGAGTTAGCCTGCCTGTTTGGGTGTTAAAATTCAAGCTCCACTTTGGCAAGTTATGAATGGTTCTATGCCTCAGTTCCTCACATATCAAAAGGGAATAACAGTAAACTTTACCTTAGACGGCAGCGGTGGTGATTAAATGAGGTATACCATGCAGAGTGCCCCAAACAGAGCTGGCCGTGAGTGCTGCTCACAGGGTTGACAGAGGTAAAGTGACAAAGCCCTGGGAGTCAGAAAACCTGGATACTCATCCTGTCTCTGAGACTCTCTCGTTGTGTGACCTTGATCAAGTCACTTAACCTCTCTGAACTGCAGCATCAAATGCAAATAAGATACTTCTTAAAAAAACAAAAACAAAAACAAAAAAAATCTGACTTTGGTTCTAAGAGCATGGTTAAGAATCTTATAAGGAGAATGTGAGTGGCCAAATAGTTGGCCCATTTGTTCATGTGCTTCCCCCATAAACTTCATGAGAGCAGGGCCCTGGTCTGGCCTATTCACCACTGCACCCCAACATCTACCACATGATAGGCACATGGTGGGCATTTAGTAATTATTGGATAGATAGATGGGAGAATGGATGGATGGATAGATAGAAGGATGGATGGATGGACGGGTGGGTGAATAGATTGGTTGAAGGAAGGAAGGATGGATGGAAGGATAGTTTGATGGATCGATGGCTTGATGAATGGAAGGGCAGAAGGATGGATGGATCGATGGATAGAAAGAAGGTTGGGTGGATGGATGGAGGGATGGATGGATGGGTGGCAGGCTAGAAGGATGGATGGATGGATGGAAAGATGGATGGATGGTAGGATGGATGGATGAATGGATGGATACTTAGATGAATGGATAGATAGAAGAATAGACAGGTAGAAGGATGGTTGGATGAATGGAAGGAAGGATAGAAAGAGGGATAGATCAATGGATAGATAGAAGGAAGGAAGGATGGATGGATGGATGGATCCATGGATCCATGGATGGATCCATGGATAGAAGGAAGGAAGAATGGATCAATGGATGGTAAGATAGATGGATGGCTGTTTTTTAGAGAATGAGCTTAGGTACTAGAAGGGTTAGGTACTTGAGGGTTAAACCATCTTCTGCAGAGACTGATAGGGTAGGAGGAGGCCTTCCAGGCAGCTGGATTTCTCTGTGAGTGTGAGATAGGGTGATTAGTCATGGAATCAGCCCAGGAGATCAATAGGGAAGGCTGGATTTCTCAGAACTTCCTGGAAGGTTGAACTCTACCAACACTGTTGGGATCTCAGTCACCAGACAGTGCCATCTTGGCAGCTGGGTGGACTTTTGTAGGTGATAACCATGGTCTCATCCAGTAACAACCACCAAACTCTTTTCCCACACAACCAAAAAGTAATTCTCTTACTCGCTGAAGGTTCAACGGAATCTAAGCCAATAACTCTAAACCAGGTTCCTCAGGCTCGTCACTCTTGGCATTTGGGCTTGGATCTTTCTATGTGGTGGGGCCATGTGTGTGCTGTAGGATGTCTAGTGGTATCCCGACCTGTACTCACCAGCTACCAGTACCACTTCCTGAGCTGTGACAACCAACAGTGTCTCCATAAATGTCATCTGGGGAGCAAAGATGTCCCTGGCCGAGAACCACTGCTTTAGGACCCAGCATCTGTCCATGTCATGTGGGGCCAGTTTATTTGTAGTTGGTAAACTTTGTAAGTTATTCTAGTTACCTTCCTATGTCCCGCACGTAGATTGTGAATTGCTCTTTGGCATATAATCCTCAGGTCCACTTCGAATGAAGGTAATTTTACCCTCACGGACAGGGGAGGAAGTCAGGCTCAGGAGGTTAAATAAGTAGCCCAGGGTTTCCTTTCAAAGTAAGTTTCAAAATTCCATTTAAGGCAAAGTGAATGTCACTGTGAGCTCTGCACAGGTGCCCAGGTGCCCCGAATCACGGGGTTCACCCTCTGGACTCTGAATCCAAAGATAACATTGACTCCAGGCCATAGACCCGAAGGAGGTACATGCCACCTGGGACAGCTGTCTTACCACAAACTTGACTCTGCTTTGTGACCTGGTCTTTATTACTGCATTGCAAACCCTACCTCCCTGGTGAATCAGAAAAGTTTGAGATATTGGTGTTTCGATATGGTGAAATTGCATACACTGGGTTTTCTGTCAGCATTGCTGAGACTCATACAGTCTGTTACCAGTATCAGAACTGACTGGTTCATCCATCAGCAAGAACCAAGGACCCACTCTCTGCACCAGATCTTGTCTGAGGCCCCGGGAGTAATTCTCATCACAGCTGATACTCATGGAAGGCCCACTATGGGCAGGCCCTGAGCCAAGCGCTTTATGCTCATTCATTTAAACCCCACTGTGCCCTGTGTCGGGCTCTCTGCTCTCAGTGAGCCTGCTTCCCCCTCTCTCTCTGCCTGCCTCTCTGCCTACTTCAGATTTCTGTCTGTCAAATACATAAATAAAAATAAAATCTTTAAAAAAAAAAACAAACCCCACTGTGACCCTCGTACACAGATGCCATTACTGTTTCCATTTTACAAAAGAAGAAACTGTAGTGCAGAGAGGGAAATGACGTGCCCAAGGTCACACAGCTACAATGTGATGGGCCCAGGACGCGAATACAGGCAGTGAGTTTCCAGAATCTTCTCTCTCTTTTTTTTTTTTTAAGATTTTATTTATTTATTTGTCAGAGAGAGAGGGAGAGAGAGCGAATGAGCACAGGCAGACAGAGTGGCAGGCAGAGGCAGAGGGAGAAGCAGGCTCCCCGCCAAGCAAGGAGCCCGATGCGGGACTTGATCCCAGGACGGTGGGATCATGACCTGAGCCGAAGGCAGCTGCTTAACCAACTGAGCCACCCAGGCGTCCCTCCAGAATCTTCTCTTAACTACCCCTATACTTCTCAAGTGGATAGAAAGTGATAAAAGACCTCCTCCTTACAGCTGACTTTAAGGAGATTTGACAAGGTCAGAACAAAGAGTGGGGGGCCCCCGGTGGCAGGAGTGGAGGAGCGAGAAGGTGGAGCTGAAGGAGGGTCCCGGAAGTGACCCCTCTACTCCTATGACCACTAGTCCTCAAGGAACCTCGTCACTAGCCTCATGCGCTTAACCGTCCCCCTCTAATAAGCTATGGGGAGAAAAGGCAGGAGACCTGCGTGAAACAATCTTGAGTTCAGATCCTGCCGTGAGGGGGTCCTGTTCAGATCCCCGTTCCCCGAGTTATGTTCCGCCTCGCAAGGTGAGGACAGTAGGCAGAAGTAAAAGCTTAAAGCCAGGGGCGCCTGGGTGGCTCAGTGGGTTAAAGCCTCTGCCTTCGGCTCAGGTCATGATCCCAGGGTCCTGGGATAGAGCCCCGCATCGGGCTCTCTGCTCAGCAGGGAGCCTGCTTCCCCCTCTCTCTCTGCCTGCCTCTCTGCCTACTTGTGATCTCTGTCTGTCAAATAAATAAATAAATAAAATCTTTTTTAAAATAAATAAATAAAAGCTTAAAGCCAGTGCCCCGCACTGGGCAGAGTGGGATGGGATCGGAGTAAGGCGTAGATTCTTTTTTTTTTTTTAAGATTTTTTATTTATTTATTTGTAGAGAGAGAGAGCGAGCGAGCACAGGCAGGCAGAGAGGCAGGCAGAGGCAGAGGGAGAAGCAGGCTCCCCGCCGAGCAAGGAGCCCGATGTGGGACTCGATCCCAGGACGCTGGGATCATGACCTGAGCCGAAGGCAGCCGCTTAACCAACTGAGCCACCCAGGCATCCCAGGCGTAGATTCTTTATATGCAAAAGAGTTCACGGAGAGTGAAAACAGGGAGAGGTTTTTAAAATTTTCTTGAAGTGGCTCAACTGAGGGGTGGTGGCAGAGCAGGCTGGGTGACAGTTGTGTGGATACAACCCAAGAAGGGTGTTCTCACACCCTAGGAGGAGAAGTAAAAAAGTTCCTGGCCTTCGGGATACTAGCAGGGCAGTACGAGCGGGCGGCTTCTTAGCCAGGGTCTTAGCGTAAGGATCAAGGAGGTGTCAGAATCCAGGAAAGGAGCAGGACGAGCCACCCTTTACTGAATGGGGAGTGCATCCCGCGGGTTGGCCAGGCTCTTCATGGGCATCCCTATTTCATCTCAACAAAAGCCAGATTAAAAAGGTATTCTTGTCTCCACTGTACAAAGAAACAGGCTCAGAGAGGTCAAGAAACATGCCTGAAGTTTTCAGCTAGGCAGCTGAGAATTCAGACCCAATCTATGTGACAACAAAGGTGAGGCTTCTGCCTCTGGGCTCCCTTTCTTTGGCCTGGGGGGCAGCCTCCAGGGAAGGCAGTAACCATGAACTCTTCCCAAAGGTCTGGGATCCTGCTGCTCTGCAGAAAGTACAAGGTCAGCCCTGGGCCTGCCTTGCCGGTGCTGTACTTGGAGATGGAGCCCTACTGAGCCCGGAGGCTCGTTCAGCGCCTTGCAGTGAAGATCACACCGCCCCTTCTGGGGACGGGGTGTGCGTTTGAAAATGTGGGGAGAGTGGAGTTGTTATCACAACATCTGGGGGGCCGCGCGTCCTTCGATGCATAGGACAGCCCTGGACAGTGAAGTACGGGGAGCCGTAGCTTTTCTGTTGGGAGATGCTGGTTGGGGGGAGGGCCCAGAAGTGTGGGTTCTGGTCCCTGCTTTGTCGTGAACATACTGGGTGACTTCGGACACGCCCTTGCTCTTCCTAAGCCAGACTGGTTGGATGCCAAGGGCTTCTGCAGCGTGTGGTTTTAGGTCTGGGGTGGGCACCGGAGGCGCTCACTGGTTGTGCGGGACTGGTGCACTCCTGCCCCCTGGTGGCTGAGCAGAGCTCCTGCGGTTCCCCCATCACCACCACCACCACCACAAAGATTTTCCAAGGAACAGGGTGACCTGTCGTCACCTTTATTTGGGCTGGGGCTGTGCCTGGGATTGTGTGTGCACACCACATATCCCTGAACACAGAAAAGATTCACCGCTGACCACATGGGATCATCCTGGAGCCCCCAAACTCACTTGAGAGGATACGATTTGCCTGTAAGAGACAACCACACTGGACTGGACAGAGGCATTGGCACCCAGTAATCCTGGCTTGTTATCTGAGTTCTGCCACTCTCTTAGCTCAGTGACTTGCAAGGTCTCTCTGCACCTGTTCTTCCTCTTGTGCAAAGCTGAGCATTGTCATACTACGCTCCCAAGACGGTGGGGAGGATGAGCAATCAATCACATGGGCCAGCTCCTCGGGGGATGCTCGGCACTTAGTAGGAGCGCCATGGGCCATGGTTTTCCTTCCTGCAGGGGTAGCACAGGGGATCTCGATCATGCCCCTGCCTCCAGGCATGAAAGCGCCCAGACCTTCTCAGACCAGGAAGTGCTAACCGGCTTGCCCACCACTGCGTTGCTCAGCGTAGGGACCCCCTGCTTCAGAATCACGTGGGGAGCTTGTGAAAAGTCCACGTTCCCGAGCCCCGTGCCAGAGCCAAGCGCGGGGCTAGGGAATCTGAATTTTCATGAGCTGCCCTGTGACCTCTGTCATGGGTCTCGACCCCACATGGCATTATCTGGATTCACGTGCTCTGTGACTTGCAGACTCTGGTCTCCTGAGGTCGATGAAAGATAGGGCAGAGGCTGCTTTGGAGCTGTTTCAAGTCCAACTGACCTTGGACTTTTGAAGTTGCCTCCTGGGAGGTGGGATGGGGAACAGGCACCCTGAGACTGACCCTTAGATCTCTGAGTTGGAAGGGACCTCGGGAGACCAGTTTCCCTGGCCTTGGTCCTTTGGGTGGGTTTCTGGCTGAACTGGGACCTGAGCAGCCCTCAGGAGCAGTGGGGGCGTTCTTGCTTACACGCTGCCCACTGCCAGGCAAGATCAAGGCCTGACCCAGATCAAGGGGAGGCCAGGAGGGAGGAACAGAAGCCAAAAGCAATATATGGGCCTGGGAAATGTGTAAAGACAGTGTTTTGCTGCCTCAACCATGGTTCCTGTGTCCTGGGTAGGGCCAAGGGCACAGCGTCTGCGGTCGAACCCTCTGCTTTCCCACCTACCAGCTGGGTGACCTAGGACAAGTGACCCAGCTGTCTCTGTCTCTGTGCCTCTTTGGATTAAATGGAGAAACTACCACAGCCGCCTGCTTGGGTGGCTGTGAGGATTCAGGGAATCAGTATGTGCAGAGGGTAGCCTCAAGTCTGGTTTCGAGGAAGCAGTGCATAAAGGAAGCTTCCAGTATTCATGAGTATTAATCATAGGGTGTTTCTGCTGGAAGGAGATACAAATCTTATCCAGCATAATTATTCTCCCCTATTTTGGACCTCTCCCAACAGAGATCCATTCATTCATCCATTCCTACAAATTGTCTATTCTTTGCTCTTACAATGATAATTACACATCTGCTTTGCTTTGGGCACAGGCCTGGGTGCTAGGAATATATGGTGAATTTGGAGCTTCTATTCCAGAGGGGGAAACATCATAAACAAGTCAGCCAATGTAAAAATCAAGTTTTAAAAGGTGATAAGAAAATACCTTTTGGGGACGCCTGGGTGGCTCAGTTGGTTGGGCGGCTGCCTTCGGCTCGGGTCATGATCCCAGCGTCCTGGGATCGAGTCCCACATTGGGCTCCTTGCTTGGCGGGGAGCCTGCTTCTCCCTCTGCCTCTGCCTGCCACTCTCTGCCTGTGCTCGCGCTCTCTCTCTAACAAATAAATAAAATCTTAAAAAAAAAAAAAAGAAAGAAAGAAAATACCTTTTGATAAGGGATTAGAAAGCAGTGAAGTGGAGTCAGGGAGGACTTCTCAGAGGAGGTGACATTTGAGAAAGGAACTGAGTGATGAGCAGCTCCAAGAGAGAGTATTTGAGGTGTTGTCAAGACTTTGACATTTAAGAGTAACCCGTCACTGTAAGAGATGACCCTACGAAGAGAAGGAGAGAGGCCTCACCCAGCAAACCCACTGTCTCCGTTGTCCCCTGGGGAAACAGGGCTCGGAGGGCACTGGAGAGAGAGAAAAAGTCTCTGCTGGAGATGGGATACAGAAACAGGTGGGCACATCAGAGAACCCTGGCAGACAAGGGAAAGCTTCGGTTAAAGAGCCAAAACATCTTATGAATTCCTGGGCATCGCCCTGTGCACTGGGTGACAACAAGGAACAAAGCAAAAGTTTCTGCCCCCATGGGACTGACAGTCTAGTGGGGAGAACCAGACAGTCAAGTTATCCACAGATAACAGCAACAGTGGTAGGAACAAGGGATGGGGAAGGTGTGACCAGCGGTGGGCTGCTTTACTTTAGAGGCTGCTGGCTTCTGGAAGGAGAGAATATTTTTGACCTGACTGATGAGAAGGGACCCGCCAGGCAGAGCTCTGGGAGAGGAGCCTTCCCATTAGAATAGCAAGTGCAAAGGCCCTGGGGTGGGAAAAAGAGCTTGGCTTCTTGGTGGGCCAGATACTGGTGCGTGAAACAGGGATCAGTGGAAAATGATGTGGGAGAGGCTGGTGGGAAGAGGCCAGGTAATGTCCAGCCTTGTGGACCTGGGAAGAAATGTGGATTTTATTCTGAGTGCCTTGGAAGAGTTTTTAGTTGGGGAGAGAGCACAATCAGCCATATGACTTTGCCCCTCTGGCTGCTCTGCAGCAGATAGAGCGCTGGCAAGCACGAAAGATGAGAACCAGAGTAATGGCCAGTGGCTGAAGAGGGAAGGTGGTCCCAGTGGCCACGGTGGCCAGTGGTAGTGGAGTGCCAGGGTCCGACTCGGGATATATTTTGAAGGTGGAGCTGACAGCATTAGCTGGCGGATGGGATGTCAGGGTAGGGCAACCAGAAAAACCAGGAACGATACCCAGGCTTTTGACCTGAGCTCCATAACAGGAGAGTCGGGTGTTTGAGGAGCGAGTCGGCCAACCTGGCAAGTGGGCAGTAGAGCTGGAACCAGAAAACCCCAGTGTCGGGGGGTCGTCTCAGACTCATGCCCCTCTCCCACCAGCTACCGTTCACCTTACATGGGACCTCAGCTCCCATGTCCACCAGCCTGGCTGCCAATGACCTTTACACGGGGCTGACATTCCAGAGCCCCATGCCTGAGTATACTCAGGGAGCTAATCACCTGTCCAGCTGGTAACCCATATTCCGGAACCTAACTCAATCAGTGCAGCCTTAAGCAGTGTAGTATGAATTCGCAGCTAATTATCTCTGCCACCAATGAATCACCATGGCCAAGGCTGGCTTACTTTCCACAGCTCAACTATCACCTGGATGAAACAGTCTGTGAGAGCGGGGAGCTCCTTTGTGAAGCTGTAAGTGACCCAGGAACCCCAGAACACGACATGCCTATTCCCCAGCACGTAGGCGGTTGCGGTCAAGGACAGTGGGGCAAACGCTGCTAGTTCGCGGCTCCCAGAGTGCCCTAGTGCTAGGAAGGGACTGGTTTATTCTGCAGAAGCTGAAACCTCAGACTCCAGGACTTCGGAGGGCCACGCGTGGTGAAGGTAGCCACTACCACTGTAGTATAATTTACTAATACTTTAGTATAATATACTTGCCCACATCGCGGGCACCCAGCGGAGGAGTCTAATTTTGTGATGGTCATTGGGCGCATCTCGTGGACTGGGAGTCCTCTCCTCAAACATTTGTGAGGTGACTCACCATTTCCATTTTCCACCCAAGCAAGAATGAGCTGTTTGCCGAGGGTTAGACACCCAAACAGGATCCCTCAAATTATTCATTGAACATTGATCCGTCAAATTATTCATTGAACATTTGTTCTTTGTGGCAAGCACTGTTCTGAGAACTAAAGATAGAGCAAAGACTACCCTTGTAAGGTTGGCTTTATAAAGTTTATATTTCGGAAGGAGAGACAAACAAAAGTAAATGAATATATCAGAGACAGTGAGCTCTGTGAGGAGGAAAAAGGCAGCGCAAAGGGATAAAGAGCAGTGGGCAGCTGGTCAGGAAGGCCTCTCTGGGCAGGAGGCTTTGAACAGAGGCCTGAATGAGGAGGAGAAGGCCCACATGAAGATCTCAGGAATGAGTCTTTTTTTTTTTTTTTAAAGATTTTTATTTATTTGTCAGAGAGAGTGAGCATAGGCAGAGTGGCAGGCAGAGGCAGAGGGAGAAGCAGACTCCCTGCCGAGCAAGGAGCCCGATGCGGCACTCGATCCCAGGACCCTGGGATCATGACCTGAGCCCAAGGCCGCCGCTTAACCAACTGAGCCACCCAGGCGTCCCAGGAATGAGTCTTTTAGGTAGTGGACCAACAAGTGCAAAAGCCCTCGAAGCAGGAATGTTCTAGAAGTCGAGGTCAGGGACTTTGACCAGGGGCCTCGTAGGTCATGGTAGGGTTTGGATGTGGTTCTAATCATGACATTTCTACATTATTGCCAAAGAAAGAAGAAAGCAGAGTGCCAGGAGCCCAGGCCTAGAGATGTTTCTGGGCTGCGCGGAAACCAAGGAGGGAAAATGAGAGCCGGGTCAGGAGTGACAGCAGCTCTGTTCCTCCTATACTCAGCCCCCGACCAGTTGTCCTCAAACCTGGCTGTCACCTGCAGAGACAGACTTTCAGGGCCCATCCCACACTATGGGACCAGAGTCTTTGGGGGCGGGCACTCGGGGTCCTAATAATACCGATCCTGTCCCACCGGAGTTTGGAGCCACGTGAGTGAGGCAGAGGGGAGCCCCAGTGTCAGCGGGTGACTGGAGGTTGGTGGAGGCTTTGGGGCTTGAGGTGCTGACATGCTGCACCCCGAGGGGCTTCGCCACCCCGCTATGCCCACCAGAAGGTGGGGCGCATGGGTTCTCGACAGAGAACGGGGGCCCACACACCCCCACTGGTCCCAGGCAGAGAGGCTGCCCTCCCAGCATGGGGGTGGGGAGCAAGGACAGGGATGCAAGGGAGATTCCTTGCCCTCCCCCAGGTGAGATGTTTTTAAATAAATTAATGGTCTCGGGGACTTCAGGTGTGTGGGGTGAAGGAGGAGGATGGGTGAAGAAAAGAAAATCCAGTTTGACATCTTTCTCTCCCTTTTTCCTCAGCAGTGGGCTTTTTTTTTTTTCCTTAGTCAGGACCCTATTCCCAAGTAAATCCATCCATTTTAAAAAATTTTGTTCCATTACCTAAGCATCTTTTTCAGATTTACAAACTTCTTAAGAGTGCTCGCTTCCGCAGCACATATACAAACTTCTTAAGAATCTCTTTTTTTTTTAATGGCTGCTTCTCCGCGGGGCGGATGTGATGTCATTTACATAACGGATCCCTGGTGTTAGAAATCTCCAGAATGCTCTCACTTCCGCAAGGTCTTTACTTACTAGTTCCCACATTCAGGACTGTTTTCTCAAGATTAGCATTTCAGAAATGGAATTCCTGAGCCAGCAGGAATACACATCTTTCCCCCCTCCTTTTTTTCATTGGGGTAAAATACACATAACAAAATATGGCATTTTATGGGGCACCTGTGTGGCTCAGTGGGTTAAGCCTCTGCCTTCGGCTCAGGTCATGATCTCAGGGTCCTGGAATCCAGCCCCGCATCAGGCTCTCTGCTCAGTGGAGAGCCTGCTTCCCCCCGCTCTCTGCCTGCCTCTCTGCCTACTTGTGATCTGTCTCTCTGTCAAATAAATAAATATATTTATATTTATAATATATGTATAAAATACATATTTTATATGTATTTATATAAATACATATTTTATACATATACAATTTTATAATATATGTATAAAAAATACATTTTTAAAAAAATATGGCATTTTAGGCATTTTTACGTGTACCGTTCGGCAGCATTAAGCACATTCACTGTGCCTGCCACCACCATTGTCCATCTCCAGAGCTCTTTTGTTTTCTTTTTCTAAGATTTATTTATTTATTTTAGAGAAAGAGCAAGCATGAGCAGGGGGAGGGGTGGAGGGGAGAGAGAGAATCTTCCTGCTGAGTGCGGAACCCCACACAGGGCTCGACCCCACAACCCCCGAGACCGTGACCTAAGCGGAAACCCAGAGTCAGCCGCTCCACCAACTGAGCCCCCCAGGCGCCCCTGCAGAGCTCTTTTCATCCTGCGAAACTGAAACTCTATCCCCCTAAACACTGACTCCCTCTTTCCCCCTCCCCCAGTCCTCGGTCACTGTTCTGCTTTGTGACTCTATGATTTGGGGGATACACAGTGTTCTCGGGTTTTGGTCCATACTATCAAATGGCCCTCCGGGTGATTTAAATCAATACGCACTCCCACCAGTGAGGTCCTTAAGCACGCACCTGTTTTCAACACCTCCTTAACAGCTTTGGGATTTAAAAAAATTGATCTTAAAAAAAAAAAATTGGTCTTTGCTAATCTCATGAAAATACCACCTTGCCTCTGATCCATGGTCTTCAGTGCTACACGGTATCCCATCCGGGAGGCTGGCCCACCGGTTAGCTGACCGCCCCCGTGGGGTGGTGCATAGAGGCCATTTTCGGGCCTGGGGCTGTATCCCTGCTGCTGCTCTTTAAAAGCGAAACTGATCTCTGCCCTTGTTTCTCTCTTTCCAGGGCGCTATGATGCGCGGGCCCGTGTCCTCATTTGCCACATGACCTCCGTCTTCCGAGTGCCCTTGGGGGAGCTGGATCTCCTTGAAGAGACGTTCCTTGAGAGCCTGAAGGAAACCAAAGAGGAGGAGTCTGAGTAAGGGAGCCCCGTGACCCCAGCCCTGCATACCTGGCATTGAGGATTTCCACTTGGGTGCCCTGTTCAGCTAATACATGCTCCCCTCTTCCCTCCCCACCGTTAACAGCTGATGCAGGGAGATGGAAGGAGCACTGGCCCGAGAGTCCCAGTGCAGCCCTGCCTCGCCATGTGGCCTGGCCTTAGCAAGTCACTTCCCCTGTCTGGGCACCAGTCCTCGGTTGTACCAAGTGGGGATTGAATGGATTATGGCTGGGGGGCATGAGTCTGTGACTTGAACAGTCCGTGACCCTGACACCCCGCTCTGCTCTTGTGACCCTTTGTCTATGGGCCAGAGTGGCCTGGATCAAAATCCTATCTGTGACAACCACCTACTTGACCTTGGACAGGGCCCCCCCTTCCCTAAACCACAATATTCTTATCTGTTAAATGGGAATAAGGATAGTCTTTCCAGGGGCACTGTGAAAAACGAATGCAGTGGGGTAGAGGGCTCGGCCCGGGGCTGGCCCGAGGCAGGTGCACAGAAGATGGGAGTCCCTCCCTTCTCCTGCAGGCTCCCGTACCCCCCAGCTGCAGGGCGGCTTTGCTCTCTCTGCAGGGTCAAGTGTGTATAGAGGGAAATTATCCTGGTCACGTGGCTAGAGCCCTGGAACACCTTACACGGGATCTGATACCAGAGCAATCAATCAGTCCCGGTCACAGCCTAATGGCAGGCTCTCGGCACCAGGCACATCCTCTTTGTCCCGCCCAGTGGCTCTCTCGGAGCAGCCAGTTTGTGCCAGTTTCACCCAGCTGGGAATGTAGCTTTGAAGCCGGCTTCAAACAGGAGCTGCCCTCCCGCCCCGGTTAGTAGGGCAAAGGAAGGGACTGTTTCCTGGAGAAAGGTAGCACCTTGATCAGTTGAAATAACCCGAAAACAGGCTTGTGTTGATTCCCAGAGCTGTGTCAGTGAAGACACCCCTGGATCCAGGCCCATGACCATAATCAGGAGCTTGGCCCTGAGCCTTGTTGCACACAGACACACACACTCATATGTATGTGCTTGGAAATGGAGGACAATCCTAGCTGTTTGTTTGGAAATCTTAGTATCAGAAGAAAAAATATGTTCTGCTGATACTCGTAATGCCAGATCAGGGACGATGCAAAAGAAAGTTCTAGGACAGCCCAGCTCGGCATGTGATCTTGGGGAAGTTATTTAACCGCCCTGGGCTTCTGTTTTCCTCATCTGCAAAATGGGACAAAAACAGCACCCTCCTTCTAGGGTCCCTGGGAGGGCTCAGACGAGTTCATACACGTGAAGTGCTTCGAGCAGGCCTTGCAGAGTCACTGGCTTAAAAATATCATCATTCGCTGTAGTACAGTCATCATTGTTGACATTCCTATTTACGGGCCCTTTCCTCAGGAAAATACTCCACATGTGTAAAATTTAAATTCCACTTTAGGGACTCTGGAGACCTCTCAGGTTCTTCCTGTGGCCTCTGGAAGGATCTGAGACCCAGGGGAGGCCTAGAGACTATTGGGCCAGGAGACCTAGTTCTCAGTGTGATTCTGCTACTGAATGTCTGTGTGGCCCTGGACACATTGCTTTCCCTCTTTGGGCAACTGCACCAGTTTTTTTCACCCAGACAAGTAGAGGATTGAATTTCTTTTAGTCCCACGGTTTGTGTTTCTGCAAGGTGAGCTTATCACTCAACACCCTGAGGTGATCCTTTGCAGCTGGGGTTCAAAGGATGATGTAGGACATTTCTGTTCTTGGATCCGCACCCCGCCGCCCCCTACCCTGAGCCCGGAGGCTGTGCGAGCTTCTCCCGCGTGTTCAGTGACTTCACTTCCCTGTGCGCCCGATCCTTCACATCCAACAGCGGGATGATGGTAGTGGGAGGATGAAATGAATGGATGCCGGTCAGAAGCTTGGACCAGCGCCTAGCACATAGTAGGTGCCCATAAATGTTAGCAAATGTCCTACAGGCGCTTGACACTGATGACATCAGAATGGCGTGGTCAACACATAGCTGTCCCTAAGCACTCAGAAGATGCCTTCTCAGTCCCTTGACAGTTCTGCAGAGGAAGAAACAGAAGGTCAGAGGGGTGACGTACCTCAGCCAAGGTCACACCACTGGCCAATGGCACCACCAGTTTCAACCAACGCACCCATCTGAACGGCACTCAGTGCCTCCCTCAGGGCACAGTGGACACGCCCTGGTTCCTTCCTTAATTCTGAAGAAAGCAGTAAAGATACTTCTTTTTTTTAAGCAATCGCCATGCCCAGTTCAAGCCCAGCACAGGGCTTGAACTCACAACCCTGAGATCAAGACCTGAGCCGAAATCAAGAGTCAGAAGTTTCACGGACTGAGCCACCCCGGTACCCCAGTAAAGATCATTCTTAATGGGGCTTTCTGCACTTTTATTTAGGAAATGTCGCAAGAACTCCCAGAAATATGCTCTCCCTCTATCAACTGGAGAAAGGGATTAAAAAAGGAAGGAAGGGGGGCGCCTGGGTGGCTCAGTGGGTTAAAGCCTCTGCCTTCGGCTCGGGTCATGGTTCCGGGGTCCTGGGATCGAGCCCCACATCGGTCTCTCTGCTCCGTGGGGAGCCTGCTTCCTCCTCTTTCTCTGCCTGCCTCTCTGCCTACTTGTGATCTCTGTCTGTCAAGTGGGTAAATGAAATCTTTAAAAAAAAAAAAAAAGGAAGGAAGGAAGAAAGAAAAGTTGATGAGGATAAGAAACACCCTCTCATGGGAGATGAGGTGGCAGGGGTGACGTTTATTTGTGGATCCGTGAGATGGGCAACGTAGGTGTCTTGCTCTTCACTATGTATCCGTGGCTTCGGCCTCTGTCCTTGGAAGGCTGACATGGAACGCCAACTCAAGGTCATTTCTGGCATCCCAGGGCATGAGTGTGGACAGGACCGGATGATGGCAGAGATGCCATGGTATCTGACCGGTGCGCGGTCAGTGATGGGAACGGGGCTCCATTTGGTTATGCTTCGTGCTCTGAATTCTCACTTCCAAACATGGGAAGCATTATAGCCCTATCTCCCAGCCAGCCTCTCCTGCGGTGCTTCAGATGTTGAAATTCAGCCAGACAATGGAATTAATCACAGGAGTAAAATGCTGTGTTAGTTAATGATGATTGGCAAAGCCCTTCGTTTCACGGTACAAAATGGTTATTAAGAACGTTCGAGCACTTAAATAAAAGTAAGGCAATCAGTTTGGGTTAACACTGAGAGAGAGGTCCTTAGCTAAATAACTTGGCGGGGAGGGAAATATTGTATTCTCCTTGGTTCAGCAAATCTTTATAAACGTTTAAAGAATAACACTAGTGAATAGAGTATATCGCCCATTTAATCTTTGTTACATGGATTCTACACACTAGGATTCATACATTGAAGTAAAACAGCTTCAAGAACCGTATTTACTGGTTAGGTATTTTATTCCCTTAAGGGTATGAGCTCCCCACTACTCTGCATAAACTCCGCTAAAAGGGAAGATTATCCCCTATCATGTTTACACAGATAATTGCTGCAGGAAGAATCTAGAAGCAGAAATTTATAAAATTTTACAACATCCCAGATGGGTCCTAGTATCTCAGAAGTTTTACTCTTGGTGGTGATTGGCCCGTTCTCTGGCTAAATATTCTATTTAGCCCTGCTGTAAATGCCCCGCTGGCTTTACAGATCCGGGCAGTGCATGGGGGAGTAGATACTGTAGAAACATGTCCACGGCCAGTCCTTGTTGGAATGATTAGGTTCTGCCCAAGGAACGTTTTCTGAGCACCGTCCAGGTCCCAAGCGCAGGACAAGCTGTTGAGGGTACAGAGCAGGAAAGGTCCTGTCTGGGCAGTTGTTCAACTTAAGAAACAGTGGGTCCCTGGAGGGTTTGCCACAGGCACAGCTCCCTGACCCTCATGCGCAGAGCTTCTGGCCCAGGAAGCTGTGATTTTAACAGCTACCCTGGGAGCTTGTGATGCAGTTAATACAAAGTCCCACCCTTGAAAACCAGTGGTCCACAATTCCATGCTGAGGACGGAGGGTGAAGGGCCCCAGAGTGCCGCATTTAGGCAACCCTGGGCTCACACAGGCTTCCTCGAGAAGGTGACTCTTGAATGGTGACGAATGTGTAGCTAGCCCAGAGGAAGGTGAGAAGGTCCTTGACAGCTGAGGTCCAGTGGGAGCACAGGGACCGAGGCCCAGGCGGTATGCCTGGGGGCAGTGCAGTGTTTCTGAAGGGCGGACTGTGAGTGAGGAAATAATGGCGGGAAAGGAGGCAGGGGCCAGGCCACCGAGGGCCTCAGTGTCATACTAGAGAGAGGACGCTATTATCACTCAGGGAAGAGGGAGGGGACATGGAGGCTGGGAGGGAGGGAAGCCGACAATCAGGGTTATACTATCTATCACTGTGGTGGGAGCTGACCTCATCCCCCCATTTCAGTCCCTACGTGAGAAAATGATACTTCAGGAGCATGGGGTGACGCAGGAGATCATGGCGGAGCCAGGCTCCGATGCCTCTGCCCCAAATTCCCACGCTGTCTCCCAGCCTGAGTTTGTGAAATGGGATGCCACTGATTCAGAGCCTGCCACTCGTCGCAGTGCGTGTTCCTGTTACATGTCCTCAGCAGTGCAAGTCCTTTCCTCAAACCTTGAACTCTGCCCAGAGAAACTCATTTCCAACCTTCCTATTTACGCAGAATGGTGCTAGGGATCAAGGGCCAAAGCTTATCTGCAGCCCGAATGGAAGGGGGAGTTATCCTAGTAATGAGAGGACCGATGTAGCCACGAACATACTGACTGATCACAGTATGCAGCTCGTGGTGTGTAGATTATTTTGTGTGCCCTTGGGGCGCCCCCAGGGAGGAAGTGCTATTATTACCCCAACTTGGAGGGTGAGGCAGGTCAGATGGGTCAGATCATTGCTGCTTGGTCACAGCAAGGAGCTCAAGCAACGGGATAGACTGGCTTTTGCGGCAGTGACAGGTGACCTCCAAATCTCAGCGGTTCACACGACGAAGGTGCATTTCTTGCTCACAGTATGTGTCCATTGCAGACTGGCGGTGGCCTTCATCCCCACTACACTGTCTTGGTCCTGGGTCCCAGGGGGTCAGAGTGACCCCTATCTGGAATGTTGCTGGTTCGTGGCAGAGCAGGAGACTCATCAGACCCCTGCAGTGACGCTTCAGTATTGTTCCAGAAATGACACACACCCCTTCCATTGACCTTTCTTTGGCGACAGTGGGTCATAGGACCCCTCAGTTCCAATGGCAGGGGTGTGTAAGGCTTGTGCAGGGAGCACTAGTACAGGGAGGGGTAGCCAAACCAGGTGGATGGTGTTCCAGTACCACACAGCAGGGGTCAAGGTCAAGTTCACAGGGTCAGTCCTGAGGTCAGAACCCATGCCCTGTCACCATCCTGCCTTCTGCTAGGCTTGATGCACACAGTTCAGCCTCATCCGTGTCCGATAGCATGAATTGTGGCATGCGTGGGGATGTGGATGTTGGGTTTCCCCTTCCCTTCAGTGAAGGAGCTGCGAAGGACCCTACTCCGCGCCCGGGAGGGGGTGCATAGGAAGAGAATTCGTAGAAGTAAGCCGGCAGAGAACCAAAGGCATCGCAGCTCCGGAACGCCCAGCTCAAATGGCACTCCTCTTCGATGGATGAGCTACTTCTCGATACAGTGTGCGGTTCAGGAGGAACGAGATGGGCAAGAAACGAGTCTTGGTCGAGGGCTGCGTGGTTCTGCTCACAGATACACGACATGCAGAATGACCAGCACGAAGCCCACCCTCGGTGACAGGTTGTTGGCTGACTGGATGAAGAAAGAATGGGTTTCACCTTCACAACCTGAACCTGACTTGCTCCCTGTTGTCGGTCCCATTTTACAGAAGAGGAAGTTGAGGCTCAGGGAAACCTGCATAGTCACGTAATAATAACAGCCGCCGTTTTGGTCGCCCCTTGCAGGGTGCGGTGGTGCTAACTGCTTGATGGACATTCTCTTCCTCCACTCCCACAGCCCCTCAGGAGGGGGCTGCTGCTGTCCCTTAACTGGTCTGTCATTTGGGCACAACAATAAAACTGCTTCCTGGGTAAGAGAAGCCATGTGAAGTGCAAAACAGGGTGGCCAGCGAGAAGGAATTCCTCAGTAAATATTAACCATTTTCCCTCTTGATCGTCCTGCTGTCATGCTACACACCGAGTTGTTGTCCTAACTCCAACATCAGCTCAGAGTTCGCTCTCGTGAGGACTGCACCGACCTGCCCTGGGTCCCTCGTCCTGCTCCTGATTGCCCCACAGCGCGGGGGCTGCCCACCTGACACTGGGGCTGGGCTTGGTGACTCTCTATGCGCTCACGGGGGCCATCCTCCGCCTCACCTGACCCAGTTCACCCCAAATGCTTCCCTTCTGCTCGATTTTATAGCTTTTAAAGGTCAAGTCTGGATGATTCTAGCTAGTGCCCCGAGGCCAAGGTCTCCTTGGGGAGTGGAACAGTCTCCGAGGCCAAGGTCTCCAATGGCAGACATTTCCAGCGGGAGACGGGATCAGAGGGTAGGGAGCAGGGGAGGAAAAGGCAGAGAGGGGCCATGGAGTCTGTGATCGTATTTGTACTTGGTCTGGGTCCATCTGTTCCAAGATATTTTTTGTGCTGCTTTTGCTATTATTACTGTTATTTTTGTCTTTTTATTATTCAAATTGCAACCCTGTTAGGACGGACCCATTAGGTAAGTAGCACATCCCCCACACAGGGTTTTCCCAGCTGGGTTTTAGAAACTTTCCAGCCTTTTAAACCATCGATGGGCCCAGGGTGACGTTGGTACCCCGCTCTGCATGGCAGCGTCCCCGGCCTTGATCCTAGTTTGGGGGCTCGGTGAGGCAGGGTGGTCTCAGGGGGTGCCAGGCATCGCCAGCCCTAAAGACCGACCTCTTTCCCCCCAGAACCGCTGAGGCATCCCGGAAGAAGAAAGAAAACCGGAGGAAATGGAAGCGCTATCTCCTGATAGGCCTGGCAACTGTCGGGGGCGGGACCGTGATCGGTAAGGCCCGCCCAGGTTGGCCGGGGTGTGCGGGCGCGCATGCGCCGGGGCGGTGCGGAATACCGTCCAGGCTCGAAGCTAGAGAGGAGAGGGTAGGGGGGTCAGCTGGGCGGTGGCCGCGGCGCACACCAGGTGCTCCGTCAGCAGAAGTGCGTTCATTCACATTCTTAGAAGCATCCATGGAAGGCGGTGGGCGGCCAATGGGGGAAGAACCGGGTAGGCCGCATCTTCCCCCCGCTTTACCTACCATGGGCTGCTCTCCTTGCAGGCGTGACCGGGGGTCTGGCTGCCCCCCTCGTGGCCGCTGGCGCTGCCACCATCATTGGCAGCGCTGGGGCAGCCGCTCTGGGCTCGGTGGCGGGCATCGCCGTCATGACCTCGCTGTTCGGGGCGGCTGGAGCTGGCCTGACAGGTAAGGTTGCAGAGGAGTGTTGGGCCAGTGGGGGATGTTCGGCCAGGGAGGCCCGGCTCTCACAGACAGGCCCAGATTCTCACCCGTCATGGCTCCCCAGGGTACAGAGGAGAACACAGCTCTTTTCATGCTGGGTCCCAGCCCTGTGGGAACTGGCTTCAGGCTTCCTGCATTTACCAGTATTATGGGAGGAGTGGGGGGGATACTGGTAAATGGGGGGGGTCTATATCATAGATGAGCAGCCCCCCCAGTCCCACACACAGATCCCTGTTCCACTCCCCAGGTGGGATCCATCCCTCCCCACATGGAGAATCGTGGTCACTTTGATCCACTTTTTTGAGAGGAATGTGTTACTCCCGTGATGTTCATGGGAAGAAAAGATCTAGAACCAATGGAGTCAGGATGGAGCTGTGAGTTCCAACCCTAGTTCTGCCACTGGGAGCCGGCCGGCCTTCAGAAGCCTCTTAGCCTTGGCTGTAACTGGGGACAATAAAGACACCTAACTTAAATGACTTTAAAAATGAGACTTTTTATCAAGGGAGAAGGCACACAGTTGGCACTCACTGTGAGTGTGTGAACACAGAGAGTCACTCTGACTAACACTCCTGTTGTTGTCCCTGGTCATCTCCACCCTCATTTTTGTGTCTGGATCTTTAGGATACAAGATGAAGAAGCGTGTCGGGGCCATTGAAGAGTTCACGTTTCTGCCTCTAACAGAAGGCAGGCAGCTGCACATCACCATTGCCATCACAGGATGGCTGGCATCCGGAAGATACCGTGAGGACCGGGGCAGAGCGGAGATGGAGGGATGGTGGGGGAAGTGTTGATCGAG
>ML108101.1:27558-53099 GCA_003697995.1 Taxidea taxus jeffersonii
CACAGCACATGCCAGGCATTGATCCGGGCCCTAGGAATTCAGTGGTGAGAACACCATCATGGCCTCGGCTCCCCTGGGACATATGGTCCAAGACAGAAGACAAATGACTGAGCAATAATTTCATGGAAAGTTTATGGATGGCACAGTACAGGAACCAACAGAGTGTTTCTGGGGAATGAGGGAATGAGGTTCCTGGAGAAAGTAACATTTAGGCTAAAGATCGGGAGTTAACTGGGTAAAGAAGGAGCAAAAAGTATAAACAAGCAAAGAAGCGGCATGTACCAAGGCCCAGGGGTGCAAAAGAAGCACAGGATGGCTGGAATGGGGGGCTAGAAGGCAGGGGTGTTGACAGGGTCAGATCATGCTGGAGCATGTAAGGTGTGACAAGGAGCTTGAATTTATCCTCAGAGAAAGTGGGAGAGACCAAAGGACTTTGAGCATGTGGCTTAAAGTTGGAAGGACTTGAAGCAGGTGAGAGATCAGTATATCTTGACCATGTGACCTCAAGCAAATTACTTAACCTCTCTGTGCCTCAGGTGCTTCATTTGTAAAGTAGAACAAATGATCCCTGCCTTTCGAGATGCTTGCAAAGTTTAAATTAAACAAGCTAACACATGGAAGGCACCCAGTTTCTCATGGACATTCCACAAACATGCGTCCCCTTTGCAGCGCTCATCTGAAAGTGCATTTCAAGTCGGTTCTAACTGGGGTGGCATCAAGGACTAATACTGTGGTCTACCCACTGCCTGGCTCCCTTTTGCAAGTGCCCAGTGTGAAGCTCAGCAAACAGTTCATCACTGAGAGAGAGAGCGAGCGAGAGAGCAAGCAGGGTGGGCCAGGGAATCCGGAACACCCCATCCAGACACATGGTGACAGTCTCCTGAGTTTCCAGGTCTCTGGGATCTGAGAATAGAAGCCACAGCTCTTCTAAACAACACAGAAGAAAGCAAGTGAGAAAATGTCCAGGGTCTGTATAGAGGCATGACCAGGTGCCAAAGCCTTATTGGTGTGGGATCGCGAATCCCCTTCCTCACACAGTAGGCCTCTAATGTGGACTGAGCACCTAGGGCACGGCTGCCACGAGTCAGGCATCTCACCCATGCAATGGGGACTTGATACGCATCGGATCACCCAGTAATCACATCCAACCCCCCCCCCCAGGTGGGGGCTGTTTCTTTCCTGATCTAGCAGAAGAGGAAGCCCAGAGGGGTCACGGGAGGTCAAGGAGATTGAGGGTTCGAACCCATGTCTCCTGACCCAAAGTTCATGGGTGTCTCGTCGCTCCTTCCCATGCCACCACACTGCAGACAGAACCGACACAGGAGGGAAGGAGCCAAAGCATGCATCTAAGTTGAGGGATTTGCGATTCTGACCAATCTGGAAAGCAAATTCCTTCTCCTTGTTTTACCCCCATTTGCTTTCTTGGTCCCAGGTCAAAGCCCAGATTCATTGTGGCGGGAGGAGACCATCTTCCATGGTCTCCTCCCACAGGCTGGTGTAGCCTGCCGTCCAGGCAAGTGGGGACGGGGTAGGTAAAAAAATGGAGCCAACTAGATTAAGTTCAGGAGGGAGATACGGCACCTTTTCCTGTCTCTGCTGGGAGAGAAGCCGCTGTGACATCACACACTTTCTCTGCGTGATAGGAACAGTTGGATTCTCAGCAGCCCACCCCCAGTTGAACAGGATTGTGCACATTAATGACAACAGCTTTGCATTACCCAGGCACTAATCCAAGCATCTCAGGAGACTTGCTCACTGAGTCCCTCGCTCTAGGCCCGGGAGGTGGGCATCATGGTCGCCCCCATTTTACAGATAAGGAAACTGATGTTCGTGAGGGCTGCTCAGGATCCCCTGGCTAGCCAGGGACTGGGGCAGGACTCACCATCACTCTGTCTGGCTCAATGGCCCCTTTTCAGGGCCTCGGGCGATAGATACAGTGCTCTACAGTTTATACAACACGGTGCGTGCGACCTCTCATGTGATCCCCACGACACTCCGAAGTCAGATGTTATTGTTCCATTCTTACAGATGTAGGACCTGAGGGGGCATGCCTGGCTGTGAGCCAAGTAACCAGGGAGCTGCTGGGCGGGGACACACCCTCACCCTTACTCTCCCCCACACCCCAGCCCCTGCTCTCCACCCTCAGTTGTCGCAGAGCCGTGGCCGGGTCCCTCCAGGGGGTGGGGGGCAGCCCCAGGGTGGTGCTGGTGTCGGCCTGGCACCCTCAGGTAGGGATGGGGCCTTTGAGTCAGGCAGGGAGCTGACGTCCAGAACCCGAAGCTTCGGGAAGGGGGTGCCCCGTGTTCACTCGTGATCATATTTCCGTGAGTGTTTATTACATGTCCCGTGCCTGGGCTTCAGGAGTCTCGTCCATGGCAAACAGACTATGTGAGTGCACGGTGTGATGCCAACAGGCAGGAAGGCACGGGGGGGGGGGGGTCCAGATTCGGCGTCCCGCTGTGCCCTCTTGTCATGTTCACAGAGTAGAGTGACTGTGATATGTGTACGTCCCTGCCCCTGCCGATAGAGGCCTAGATGCCTCAGTTTCCCCAGCTACGAAGCGGGGCCAGTGGTAGCACCCTGTTTCAGAGGTTATGAGAAGATGCAGTGTGTTTCGGTGGGGGGCAGAGTGTAAGTGAGAAATTGGGGAGCGATGGGGCTTGGAAGGAGGCAGGGGCCAGCTCACTGAGGGCCTCGGTATCATGCCAGGGAGGTGACCTGTCCTCACTCAGGCCAGAGGGAGGGGACGGAGCCGGGGAGAGAGGGAGGCAGACAGTCAGGGCTGGACTTCTGTCTGACATGGGTCACTGTAGTGATGCTGTCCTCATCCCCCGTTTCTAGTCCCTAAGTGAGAACACTGAAGCTCGAGGGCATTGGGTGACCCAGTGAGATCATGGCAGAGCTGGGCTCAGGTGCCTCTGCCCCAAACTTCCAGACCGTCTCCAAGCCTGAGTTTGTAGAATGACTTTCCACTGATACCCAGAGCCAGCTGTTTGGTGCAGTGCGCGTTCCTATCATCCATCCTCAGCACCTGATGCCAGAATGACTGCAGGGTGAGAAAGAGTAGCACTTCACACACACAGAACTTCCAACACTTCATTCCTACGACTGCTGTCGAGGGAGCTCCATGTTCATCGCCCCACTGCACAGATAAGCACAGCAAGGCTCAGGGTGGGAGAGTGGTGTGCAGGGTCACCCCGCTACTAATGAACACAGAGCTGGGACCCGAACCCCAGCCTGCTGACTCCTGGGGTGGCACTCTGCTGCACCCAGCGCTCCATCTGCTCCGCAAACAGCTGCCACTCCCAACCCACCAGGGCACGTGGTCCCCCGTCACCACCCGTCTGGGAAGCTGGGCTGGGGCACCCTCTGCCACAGACAGGAGAGACCCCACCTACCTGTGTTCTCCCCTAGGCACCTTCAGCGCCCCATGGGCGGCCCTGGCCCGCAGCCGCGAGCAGTACTGCCTGGCCTGGGAGGCCAAGTACCTCATGGAGCTCGGCAATGCCCTGGAGACCATCCTTAGCGGTCTTGCCAACATGGTGGCCCAGGAGGCCCTGAAGTACACGGTGTTGTCCGGTAAGCTCCCCCCACCCCACCCCACTGCCAGCAGCATGCCCACTGCTGCCGAATCTGTGCACGCCCAGTGAGCAGGATACTGCGCCGGGCTTTAGGAGTACAGAGAAGTCAAGGCTGCATTCCTGTCTGTGAAGTTTGTGGCCTCTGTGAGGAGGGGACACACACAGCCAACCACATCATCACACAGCTTATCAGGTAGCTATTGCCGCATAACAAGCAGCCCCAAAACCCGGTAGCTTACGACAGCAGTTCTTTCTCACAACAGCGGAAAAGTCGTGAGGCTTCATTTGACTGATCTTAGCGGGACCTGCTCATGCGGCTGTGGATCAGATGACCGGCCAGTGATCTAGGCTGGCCTTGTCAGGGGCAACAAGAGCAATTCGGCTCTGCGCCCTGCCTCTGTCACCCTCCCCTGGGGTCAGTTGGCTAGCCCGCACCAGCTGTAGAAGTGCACGAGAGGCTGCCCAAAACCATCTCAAGTCTCACATCGACCGAGGTCTCGCTGGCCGTAGCAAGTCCCACAGCGGAGCCTTGTGTGGCTGGCACAGCAGGGGCTGGGACAAAAGTGGGAGGACACAGGGTGGAGTGATTGGAATCCCAATCATGACAGATGCTTGAACAGAAGGAATCTAGTCCAAACAAGCTGCAGTTTGCTTCATCGCTATTTAGCAGTTTGGCTAAGAAAACTTAACGAGTTCCAAGTTCAAGGTTCTGCATGCGTTCACTTGGGCCTCCATTAACCAGCCCGTCACTTCCCTGGAAGGGCCTCCCCACACTGCTTTCTTCACTGATATCCCGCCTCCCCAGGCATCGTGGCTGCCCTGACCTGGCCAGCTTCACTTCTCGCTGTGGCCAATGTCATCGACAACCCCTGGGGTGTGTGTCTCCACCGGTCAGCAGAGGTTGGCAAGCACCTGGCCCACATCCTACTCTCCCGGCAGCAGGTACCTGGGACTGGCAATGGGGCGTGGGGCAGGGGCAAGAGGGGAGGTGAGTGAGCTGACCTGTGCACAGACGTCAGTCCTAGAGACAAGCCACTTGGAGATAGTCTAGTGGCTTTGTGGGGGTGGACAGTCTTCACTGCCCCTTAGTTCAAGTCCCAGAAGTATCCCAGGATGAACCAGCGAGAGGAGAATCTGAGATTGTGCATTTCTAGCAGGTGGTTAGGTAAGCACCGAAAAGTGGACATCTGCGGGCATGGACAAAGCCAGGTGCTCCTTCCTGCAGGCATCTGAGCAGATCTTCAGTCAGATACCATGTACGATGGTCAGGAAGATAAATAATCACCAGACTTTTCAAATTTAGGGGCACCCGGGTGGCTCAGTCACTTAAGCGTCTGGCTCTTCATTTCAACTCAGGTCATGATCTCAGGGCCCCAGGGTCAGCCCCACGTCAGGTTCTGCGCTCAGGTGGGCATCTGCTTGAGGATTCTCTCTCCCTCTTCCTCTGCTCCACACCCCCTGGTGCTCTAATTCTCTTTCTCTCTCTCTCTCTCTCTAAAATAAATAAATAAATCTTAAATTAGAAAACTTCTAAATCTGAATCCAGTACTTACCGGGGAAATGAAACTGCCCCCTTCAAGATGAACTTGAGTAAACTCCAAAGTTTGGAGAAGCATTTCAGAGATGACTGTGAGGTTAGGATTAGTTTGAACTGCAATGGTGGCTTCCAGCAGGCGGTTGTCCATTTCTCAAGGAAAAGCTGAGGAAGGCAGTCTTACACAGGAACACTGCCATGGTGAAGAGGCCCACTTGCCTTCTGGCTTGTTGCTTTGCTATCCATAGTCTTGACCTCGTCATCCCACATGTCAGCCATAGCTCCAGCCAGCAGGGGAAAGGAAGGGCCGAAGAAAGAGCAAAGGCCTGGTTGGTAGCATTTCCACTGACATCTCATTGGCCAGACCCTGGTCCTAGGACCACCCCTACAGGTGCATAAGCAAGGGAAGGTCATCTGTCTTCCGTGTGTCTGTGAACCTAGATGATGTTCAGCTACAGCAAAAGGGGAGGACGGATACTGAGGGACAACAAGCAGTTTCCACCGCAGAGGGTAAACTGAGAAATAGACCCTCCCTCCAGTTGCTGTGTCTTTGCCAGAAGAAATGGAGAGGTCCTGTGCCAGGTTTGGCTGTAAGGCAAAGACTGGAGTGGTATTGGCTTCAACAAGGCGGGCGTTCGTCCTCCTGTGGAACAGCCGGCTGTCAGCCTCCAGGACGATGCCTGTGTCTTCATTTGTTCTCACTGCCATAACGCATGACCACGGGCTTAGAACAACCCACATGTATTATCTTACAGCTCCGAGGTCAGGAGCCTCCCGTGGGTCTGCAGCGTTGGGTCCCTGACAGTGGCTCCAGCGAATGCCCATAGCCCGGCCTTTTCCAGCTGCCAGAGGCCACCTACCTTCTTTGGCTGGTAGCGCCCTTCCTCCAGCTTCCAAGCCCGCAGTGCGACATCTGCAAATCTGCTTCTCTGTCCTCTAAGACGGCACACACGGGGCCCCAGGGTACGGATGGGGCCATCCTCGGCAGGCTGTTACTCTCCCTCCCACGTGGATGGCCTTGCAGTACAGGAGCCCCAACTCCTTCAATGTCATGGCCACTGTCCTCTGCGTTCAGTCTCTCTTTTGGTCTGAGACAGATCCGCTGGCACGACCTCCCGATCCCAGAGAGTCAGACGCAGGAGAGCAGAGTGAGGGGCATGGAAGTCACACTGTTGCTTTGCTTCTCATCCTTGGGCCTCCCTAGCTGTAAGGGAGTCGGAGGGACTTTGTCCCCGGCTGGAGGGCTGTGCACCAGCAAAACTCAGGAGTTCTGTTAGCAGGGACTTCGGGGGGTGAGCAGGTGTTGGCAGTGATAAGCAGCCATTGCCATGGTTCTGGCAGAATTGGCTACTATTTGATCAAGGGTTTCCTGTCCTCATAGATGGCAGGGGGTGGGGGGCACAGGAGGAAGGTTGATACACACATATATGTATTGGCACAAAACCAAGGAAAAGGAAGAGACTGGTGGGACCAGACTGGACCTTTGGAGCTCCTCTGCTCCTGTCCCCTCCTTCCATGTGGAACTGGCATTGATTTCCCCCATAATTTTCTTCCTCTTAGCAGTTGCCTTTCTTACAAGTTCTTTAGTTAGAAAATCCTTCTGCCTGTCTATCTTACTACCTTCTCTTATGTAAAGCCAACATTTCAGTCCCGTGTTCCCCTCTAGAAACAGACCAGTTCTCCCCGACATGTCCCTGCCCGTGTACCCATCGTCACAGCCTGGGGTACCTTCCGCCTCCTCTCCCTGGCATCCCACTTCACTGTCATCGTCTGCCATCCCATAGATGCATCCTGTCCCCTGGGGAAGAAGAGACGGAGGGTGGCTGGGTAATGGTTCGAGATGAAAGGGAATTAACCCAGCCAGAGGCTGCCTGTTAGCCGGGGAGGAAGCAGCACCAGCAGCAGGTGGATTCTTGCAGGAATGAGGGCCCTGTCTGTCCCAATTAAGACATCAGAGCTCCGGGACTAACAGGGTTGGGGGGTAGCAGACGTGTGATTCATTAAACGTGAGGCAGACACTGAGGAGTGTACAAGCCATCCTCACGTGAACTGGCAAGTGTTCTCCCCCGCCCCCAGACACCTGTGTCCTATCTCCCGCAGGGCCGGAGACCTGTCACCTTGATTGGCTTCAGCCTGGGAGCCAGGGTCATCTACTTCTGTCTGCAAGAGATGGCTCAGGAGAAGGGTAAGTCTGGCTTATTGTCACAGATGAAAACCTTTCCCAAGTTCATCACCAGGCAGGAAGTTCTGGGCCAGGGATCACAAGCCTTGTGAATGTGTTCCCAGTTCTTGGTGATACTAGTAAGAAGTTAAAAGTAGTTTGAAAATAGACAAAACCGTTAAGTCGTTTGGAAATTGGTTTTATTTTTTCTGTACATAAATTTGAGTGGCTGGTCCTGTAATTATGGTCCTATAGTAATGATTATATGGTCCTATAATAGTGACGTTGGCCTTGGTATTGTCATGTGCGTGCTTGAGTGGAAGAGAAGAGAGTCAGATGAGAAGTCTGAAACTGAGAGGTGTCGGCAAGGCCACATTCCCTCTGATGGTCCTAGGGGACGATCCTTCCTTGTCTCCTGGGTGTGGCTGGCAGTCCTAGGAGGTTGAACCTTGGAGGCTGGCCCCCAAGGAGGGCCAGTAGAAGCCTCCCTCCATTCTCTGCCTCTGTCCTCCTGTCATCTTCTCCTTCCTGTTTTCTCTTCTCTTGTAAGGACAATGTCATTGGATTTAGATACCCCCACTCCCCCCGCCAAAGCCAGCATGATCTCATCTCAGGATCCTTAACTTTATAACATTTGCATAATTCAGTTACGTCTGAAGATACATTTTCCTAAGAAGTTCTCATCTACAGGTTCCGGGTGGATGTCCCTTCTGGGGGAGCCATCATTGCAGCCACTAGACCTCCTCTGGGTGTGTGTTCATGCTGTCCAATGACACACTTTGAGTGTTGGGACAGTGGGAAGCTTGAGTGCCATTGCTCTGGACCTTGGGTGGGAGGGGTCCCAGGATGAAGCGCCAGTTTTGGGCAGATCTGTCAGCAGGGGACGGCTGGGGGAGGGAGGTGTAGAGCTCGGGCTCTTGGAATGGCCCACAGTCTGTGGGACCCAGACTCACCCCTCTCCTGGTGGAGCACAGCAGCAGCAGGCCCCTGAGGCAAGAGAGGGAGCTGGTAATGACCCCAGCCTGGGAGCAGAGGGTGGGCGGCAGAGAGGGCCCAAGTTCACCTGGCGGTCTCCCTGGGGATCTTCTGGGAACGCCTCTCTGGGCCTTGGCTTCCCCACTCATAAAATGGAGTTATAATACCCAACCTGCGCGCTTGCTTCCAGGGACCCCACACAGAGCATTTTTGCACCTTGCAAAGCCCTCCCTTGTTGACCAAACTGAGCTCCAGGATGTCTGTTTGCAGCTTTTGCTCTCAGAGCAGCTGCCAGCCTGAGGCCAGCCCTGAAGATGCCCCTGGGCCACTCCCCCTGAGCGTGTGACCTGACTGCCACTGCCGGCCCATTGTCAGCAAGCGAGGAGGGGCGGGGATGTTCACCCTTGGCTGGACCTGAGGCAGCCAGACCAGCCTGACTGGTGTTATCTTCAGCCTTGGCATCCCCAGAGGGTGTGGGACAGACCCTGGAGCTAAGGGGCCTGCTTCATTCCTGTTCTGTTTTGCTAAAATGTCTCCCCACCTTGGACTGGGGACCAGAGCTATTTTCCTGGTCATACAAGTAAGGTGGGTGTACCGTCCTTGGTATTTACCATGGAAGGGCCAAGCCCCTGTGGGTGAGCCCTGCAGGAGAGCTTTCATCTTCTGTCATTTTGGAGGACCCCCCTACCCCACCCTACTCCCTCGTAGCTTTCAACAGCCCCCTTGTCACTTGGTTTTGTCTGCATCGCTAAGCAATGGGGAGACACCTCTGTCCTATTTCCAGTAGCTTTGGGTAACCTGGGACCACCATCCAGAAGGGCCTGGGGAGCCAACTTGGAGCTGTCTGCACCAGGAAAATTCAGGCTGGGGTCAGAGGTCAGGCAGAAACCACCCAGGAAGCAGGGCTGAACCTGGGGCTCTGGTACCAGTGACTTTCCACTTCCAGCCTAGAGAACATCATACATTCTCTGTAACTTCTTCCCCTAACTAGACATCACCAGAGCAGAGCAAATCAGAAAGTCATCTATTCCCCTGCCTTTGCTGCTCTTCCTAGTACAGATAATCCACCTGGGACCTTCTGGCCAGCTGGGAGGAACCCCCTGGAGGCCCATTATGTCTCCCAGCCTTCAGCTCTTTAATCCCCTGCAGGAAAGGGCTTTGTTGGAACCACAGCCACACCACTGACGTCCCCAACATCATGCCATGTTCTGCTCCTACGACTTTGTGCAAATGATAACTGGGCTGTCAGAATCTCTCGGGAAAATTAGGGGGCTGGCATTTCTCATGCAGGACACAGGACTCTTGTTAAAAATGTGTGGGTTAGAGAGAGGCAGGATGGATGTACCGGTCAGCTTCTGCCAGGGTGATGCTGGGTAACAAGCTAACCCCCAAACTCACAGGGTTACACCACACCCTTGCTGTGTTCAGGATCTTTGTGGTTCGCTTGTTCTAGAACAGGCTCTGTTTCTGGCCATGGGTTGGACAGGCTTGGCCCTAGGCTGTGGGCTGGGCTCACATCTGCCCTTTGTGCATCTGTCACAGTGGGGTGGAAGGGGCAGCGGCCCCCCAGGGCATGTTCCTCTCAGGGCAGAGCACTAGAGGGCCAGGGCCAAGGCAAACCACCCGTGCACATTCTAGACCTCTAGTCGTGCCCTGTTTACCACCATTCTGCATCAGCTGTTCATTGCTGCAAACAATCTCTCCAAACTTAGTGGCTTAAAATGCGAATAACTGGGCATTTCTTACAGTCCTGTGGGTCGACTAGGAAGCTCCTCTCCTCCTCGCGCCTGGGCTTGCTGGTGTGGTTGCAGCCAGAGCTGGAATGCTTGGAACATGGGAGCCGGACTCCTTCACTGCCTGGCCACTGGCTAGGGGTCCCCGGCATGCCTCAGTCCTTCCCGGCGGGCCGTGAATCCTCCAGCAGGCTCACGTGATGTCCTGACGTGGTTCTATCTGGGCAGCATTTCAAGAAGGCAGGAGT
Source organism: Taxidea taxus jeffersonii (assembly GCA_003697995.1). Classification (NCBI taxonomy): domain Eukaryota; kingdom Metazoa; phylum Chordata; class Mammalia; order Carnivora; family Mustelidae; genus Taxidea; species Taxidea taxus. Next base: position 37,791 of record ML108101.1, read on the forward strand.
GAAGGGGGCAGGGCCTCGGAAGGCCGGGTTCCAGAATGTATCACTTCTGCCACATGCTGGGGTCAGAACAAGTCATAGGCCAGACTAGATTCAAGGGGCCAGGGGGGAAATGCTTTCCCCAAGCGCGAAGAGTGGCAAAGGGTTTTCGGCAGTTTTTAATCTTCCACGCATTTTGTTGGCCAAAGAAAGCAATGGCCAAGCCCTGGATGGTCAGGATGGGGCAGCGTGTTCTGCCCACCATGGGGGGTGGGGGGGAGCAAATTGCCAAAGGGCAATCCAGACTCTGTGCCAGGGTAGAGGAAAGCTTGGCTTTGCAGCCCACTGAGACGTGGATCTGAGTCCTGACTCTGCTCTGCTGGGTCGCCGGGGCTGGGGAAGGACACAGCCTCCCTGGACATCCATATGTCTGTTTGCAGCAAGAGGCTAATGTCGCTTGTGGGCAGTGGCAAAGGCTGGAGACCATGGAGGTCAGGCACCCAGCCCCACGCTGGGTCCTGGTGAGCACGTTCTCTAGCATCTCACTCAGGCTGTGGGGCCCCTACCTGTCCAGGGCTGGCTGCAGGCTACGCCCCCGCTTCTCCGAATCTGCTTCTCCCTGGGAGTTCTGGAAGAATTGTCATCCTCTGTGCTGACATCATCTTGCTCATCCCTAGCCATCTCTCCCTCAACCCAAGCAGCTGACCGCCTGCCAGGCTCCTTATCAGCTGGAGGGACATGGTCTTCTATAGGACGCATTCTCAGTTCAGAGGAGAAAGGCATGTCTGTGGCTCCAGCGAGCATAAGTTACATGTTAATGTCAGATCACTAACATAAGCCAAGTCTTCAGTTTCCCTGCAGAACAAATTGAATTAATCACCCTCGTCCATTGATTTTGACAGTCAGAAGTGAGGTCACCCGTCAGCTGCATGTGAAGCAGGGAACTGCCAGGAGGGAGGCAAGTGGCCCTTCGGAGGCAGGGGGGGCTGAGACGCTGAGAAGTCCCTGCACCTCAGCCTTTTGGGGCCTGGTCCCCAAGGCGACTTCCTTCCTGCTCACTGCTCCCTCCCCCGTGTCTTCATGGCCCTCCCGTAAGAATTGGGGCTTCTGTATTAGGCAGACCTGGATTTGGGTCGCAGCTTCCTTGCTGACCAGCTGCGGGACCTCGGACAAACCACTTAACCTCTCTGAACTCCGGAGTGCTCATGTGAATACGGGCTCAATACCCATTACCTCGAAGGCTACTCAGGAGACAGGAGATGCTGTGATCTGGGGACACTCAGAGCATTTCTGCTTCTAAACTCTGACCGGAAGGTCTGCTCTGCACAGGGAACGTTAGCGAGCACGGTGTAGATAAAGGAGCTTGTCATTCTGTGTCCATTTCCCCACCCCAACCTGAGACCAGGAACTCCAGAGGGGCGGGGTCTGTCTGAGCCTCCCTCCAACCCCCACCGTCCCAGTCCCCCAGCCCCGTTGGTGCCTGGCGCACACTGAGTGCTCAGGAAGGTGTAGGAACTTGATTTGGGGCGAGGGACTCAAGCACACGCTGACGGGCTCATGCACCGGGTACAGACCCACTGTGCGCCCCGCCACATAGGAAGCACTTATGTGCAGGATCTCGTTCAGTCTCATAGCGACCCTGGGAGGTAGCCATTCTCCATGCTTCGGGAAAAGAAAACACAGACCTCCAGGGTAAGCCACGCAAATCCCAAGTGCTGGAGACAAGCTTCGACCCCAGGGCACCTGGATCCAGAAGCCTCACTCTCAACCCCTCTGCTATACTTTGCAGAGGACCTTGACCTTGAACGGTGGACAGGGGTCATCCATTGGGGCTAGAGGGAAGGGCATTGCTGAGAGTCAGGTTGGCACAGCAAAGGAGGAATTCTCAGGGTGCCCAGCATTTTTGTAGCCTTGAAAGGGGACTGAGATGGGACAGCAGGAGATGGTTAGGACAGGAGCCTGGTATAAGGTCTCAAATGCTGGGCTAAGCAGCTGGAACTGACTGGTTAGATGCTCAGCTTCTGAAGCATGGAAGAAATGAGTAGCTGAGCAGGTCCTGTGAAGGGGTCTGTGCCAAGAAGCCTGTGTGTTGCACGTGCAGTCTGACCCTCTTCACCCCGTCATCTCACATAACCCTCCCCAGCAGCCCCATCGGGTTGACGCTGGTGCCGTGCCCATTGTACAGATGAGCAAACCGAAGTATGGACCGTAGATAACTTGCCCAAATCACATGGCTAGCGGGTAGTAGAGCAGGCAGTCCAGCTAGAAGCTGTGTGATCTCTACCCCAGTACCAGACCGTCTCTCCAAGCCACCGTTCCGTTCTTGCCTGACCATCTTTTCCAGCACTGGCGTCACTGTTAAGAACCACCTGTTTACTTGTCAGTCCCGCCGACCCACTAACTATAACCTCGGAGTGCACAGCAGAACTACCTGGGCAATTCTTTTCCTAAAACCAATATGCTGGGTCTCCCCGCCAAAGGGGTCCGTCACCGCTGGGCAGCTATGGCGTGCAGCCCCATCCAGGAACCGCAACACAGACGGGCACTGGGGTGCTGCTTCTCTTTCTTATCCCAGCTCCCTAAGCCTGTCACCTGCCCGCATGTACTAGGTACGCGACGGACCCGTGAGAGTGAACCAAGTGGAGGAATGAGCCCCACCGTACATCAGGGGTGGGGGTCCGCATGTCAGCCTCCCCCACTCTCGAAGCTCCTTGCAGGGAGGAACCATGTCCTGCTCAGCTTCGTGCCAAGCACAGATGCTTGTAAGTGTTTGCAGGAAAAAGGGAGGCCTTTTTATGTTGGTAGCATAGCTCATTTACATTTATTGAGAAAACCTCTGCATTTTATTTTTGTTTTACTTATTTTAAAGATTTTCTTTATTTGAGACAGAGTGTGAAAGAGAGAACATGAGAAGGGGAGGGGGGAATAGGGACAGAGGGAGAAGGAAAAGCAGACTCCCTGCTGAGCAGAGAGCCCAAGACACGGGGCTCCATCCCAGGACCCCGGGATCATGACCTGAATCAAAGGCAGAGGCTTAACTGACTGAGCCACCCAGGCACCCCTGAGATGAGAAAGTCTTTATTCTTGATTGTTTTGATCTTTGCCCCCTGTTAATAATGTCCCACCCCACACTGTATCTGGACAGGAGGCAAGAGGGCTCTGGTAACCCTCTGCCTTGAACTTGGTCATGGATACTCCAGAGGTCTGTCCTTCCGTTAGCCCTGGCTTATTCCCAGCGGAGCAGCAGCTGTGCACACCTCAGTGGCCTGGCAGTCTCGGCCAGATGGCCCCTCCTGGGCCCAGGGTGTAAAGCCCTTGGCCTTCTCAGAGACTCCACATGGAGGGGCAACCTCTCCAAAGCTGGGCCTCAGCTGTTTCTAAGCACTCCCATCCCCCATTTCCCCTTCTTTTTTGGAGAGTAAGTGAGGGAACTCCTGATGGTGCCCAGAAATGGGAAGAGGAAAACAAAACAGCCCCCTGTGAAGGGGAGCCGAAAGGTCTGAATCCCAAGACTGTGACTCCCCGACATTTGGAGTTGGGGGGCGGGGCAGGCCAAGGGCGCAGGTGGGACTCCAGCAGCACCCTCTGGCCACACTTGTTTAACCCACACCAGACAGTAAAACAAATAGAAACACAGACACACGTGCTCACAAAAATGCACACCTGCTCACACCCGTGTGTGTTTACATGGATGCCCTCCAGGGAAGCCCGCAGAGCCTGGCTGCACACACCCTCTTACCAGCAATGCGGCACAAACCACTGGCCCCCGGGGCTCTACAGCCGGCCATTCAGTCCCCCCACCCAGCAGACCAGGCACAGCAGCAAGGAGGGGACAAGATGCAGGGCTGGGTGGTCACACGGTGATGGGCAGCTCAGCCCTTCCCCCACCACGAAGCTGCCTGGTTAGGAGCTGTGAGCGCCGGCTCTGGAGTTAGAGTGTCTGCTTGGAGTCCTAGACCCAGCACTCTGCCCGTCACCTGAGCCGTCACCTGAGCCGTCTCCACTGCCCCGACGTATATGAAACACAGGGGGAAATGGGAGTGTCTCTGGGCACGCAGCCAGTGAAGCCTCTGACTTGTGATCTCGGGGTCGTGAGATGGAGCCCCATGTCGGGCTCTGCACTCAGCACGGAGTCTGCATCAGACTCTCTCTGCCCCTTCCACAGCTCAGCTCACACCTGCCATACAGCAGTCCTCTAAATGAAATTCACTCCATCAGCTCCTACGCATTCAGCACCTGGTGTGCGCTGGGCACTGTGTGGGGCCGTGGGGAGGCCACAGTGAGTAAGTCAGCACAGCCCCTCCTCCCGAGGAGCTTAGAGTCCGATCTTCAGAAGTAACCCGCCGTCTGAGACACGAGCTGGGGTCTTGCAGGGTCGGCGGTGACGTGCGTCAGTCATCTGGAAAGCACCTAGCACACAGGAGGTGCTCGGCATGGGGTGTTCTTACTGTCCTGCGCTACCAGCTTCTAGGGTAGCCACCTGGTGGGGGCTGACATCCTTAACCTGAGTGTCCTGCCCTTGGGGGAGACCATGGGTTCCCATGAGTACTGGGCTTAGGAAACAGAAGGAAACACGAGAATCCAACCCCCTCTTTCACCCCCAGACCTGTCCTCCTCCTCCTGGTCCTCTCACCAGCTGATAGTGGGCACTACAGTGCACCAGGCACAACTAAATACAGTGCACACCGTATTTTATTTCGACCTGCACGATAATCCTGTGAGAGTCTACCTATCCCCATGTTACAGATGAAGGAATGGAGGCCTACAGAGATAAAGACCTAGCCTAGGCTACAGGGCTGGTAATGATGCAGCGGGAACTCGCGTCCACCGCCACTGGCCCGTGCTCTGATTCATGACTTTGGCTGCATCCTTACAACAACCCAAGGTCAGGATGATTGTCTCCCTTTTGCAGCCAAGCTTCCATGTGAGGCAAAGTGATATTTCTAGGTGTGTCCATTAGGATGTCCATTAGGACCTTAGATCCCCATCAGCTGCCCTTCCCTCGGAGCTACCCGTGCCCGAGAAAGAAAACTGCAAGTTTAGGGCAACTCCTGTCTGCTTGGTTAGAGCCTCCTGAGCTGTGTCCCTGTCTTGCCGCCCAGAAGGTTCTCGGCCTTCTCCCAACCCCAGCCATGGCACAAGCTCAGACACAGCCTTTTCAAGATGTGGCTCTCAAACCCTCTCCTCCGTATCCTTGTGGAAGGAAGTCAAGGAAGTCTCTGGAGCAATTAGAAAGGAAAACATGTTTTGGGGGGCGCCTGGGTGGCTCAGTTGGTTACGCATCCCACTCTTGATTTCGGCTCAGGTTGTGATCTCAGGGTCATGGGATCGAGTCCCGCATTGGGTTCCACACTCGGTGGGGAGTCTTCTGGGGATTCTCCCTCTGCCCCTCCCCGCCCATACACTCTCTCTCTCTCTCTCAGATAAATAAATAAATCTTAAAAAAATAAATGAAAAGAAAAAAACAGAAGTTTCTTGCAGAAAGGTATACACTAGTCAAACTTGAAAAGGCCAAGCTGAACACACACACATGCACACACACAGACACACTTTAGGAAGAAACACTGACAAGGTGACCCTCTTGTTGTTGCTTTCTCTCAGAGGACACGGACACAGTGTGGGCTTGCTTCCATGTGAGGTATTGGCCGTGACAGGGTGGGACGTGGTGCTTAGGCCCTCATGGGGCAGTGTTGCTCACCGAGCCTCATGACAGCATCACGAGGTGGGCAGTCCTTGTCCCGTTTTCCAGAATGGCGGAGAAGGAGGCAGAGACCCAGAGAGCTGAAGGGATTTGCCCAAAGGCAGAGCCGGGGAGATGGCCGAGCTGCGGTTCCTGCCCAGTACCCAGGCCCTCAGTGGGGGCCATTCTGCTTGGGTGGCCTGCGGGTCTCCCTCCCGGACCAGAGGGTGGTCAGCCTCACGGAGGACCTGCCTGTTGGGTTCAGCTCTTTCCCAGGACTTGGCCCATAGAAGGTGCCTAATATGGGTTAGTAGTTAATTGATGGAAGCCCAGGAATGCAGCCATGACGTTCACCGTGAGCGCTGCCCGCAGAGGACAGCACACAGCCCCCCGCAACTTGGCCCCGCCTCCCAGTGACCCAGGGCACCTGAGCCCCTCTGCTTCCAGACCACCCAGCAGGCGCACACCCCATGCCATGATCCTACCCCCTCCCAACTGAGACAGAATGTGCACCTGCCAACAAACGTTTGTGCCCTTGGGCAGGAAATGCATATGGAGCCGGAATTCCCAGAGACGGACGGGTGCCTTCCGGTGGCCCCTCTGCCAGCCGGCGGGATGAATGGGCTCAGGTAGTGAGGGACCCGCCAACCAAGGGTATTTCTGGCTTCGGCAGGTGGCAGGGGTGGGGGAGCAGCGCCCGATGCCAGGAAGAGCCACCCTCCAAGCACTTGCTGAGAGGCTCTGGGCCCCCGATCATAACGGATTGCTCATTTCTCCATGTGTTTGCTCTAAAAGCTTTCAAGAATTAAGTAGTTGGAAAGCGAGCCCAGTTCAGACTGAGTCATGGTAGCAGGCTGAGCCGGGAAATGGCCGCGTGAACCAAAAACTTGGTTCCATTTCAGTTCATTGACGCATTTATTCTCCTCTTCATTCCAAAAGGATTTGAGGGGAATTAATTAGAGGCATTACATATTGTCCCTGCCCCGTGGCCCTGTCCACGTAGTCAGCGAGACATCTGAGATGCGCCAGCCCTCCTGTCAGCATATTCATTCCACAGTTAAAAGGCAGCCAGGCGTGCTGCACCCCGGGCCCCGGAGTGCGTTCATTAAATGGGTCCTGGCCGCCCCCTAATCCCTGCTCCATCTGTAAGCTGATGCCACTGGATTGCTTTTCCTGTGTCTTCAAGATGCAAGGGACTGTGGCCACCAAGCCAGATGGCATCAAGGAGCGCTGGGTCTGGAGTGTAGACACCCGAGTTCAAATCCGGGCTCCGCTACTCTGTTAACTCTCTGGGGGCCACGAAAGCAAGTCACTCCACCTCTGAGCTTTGGCCTAGTTGGTAAAATAGGGATACTGATGCCTCTCGGGCTGGTTCTGGGCTTTGGTAACTTCTGTTTATTGAACACTTACCATGGACCAGGCACAGTGCTAAGCCCTTTGCTTAACGTACAGACAGTGCTAAGGTCTAGGTCTTGACACTCCTGTTCTGCCTGTGAAGAGATTGAAGGCAGGGACTCTGGCATTCCCTTCTCCCCTATGTCACCAGCTCCTGGGACGGGACCTGGGACAGGGCAGAGGTGCGATCGTGTACATATGGCGGACCCAGGCTTCAACTCTAGCCCTCCACTGGCCTCTCTGTGCAGCAGAGGTGACAACACAGTGCTTGCCACGCAGAGGACCTCAGTAAACAAGAACGCCTTTCTCCCTTCTCCATTCGCTCATCCAGGCGGCTCTCTCGGAGGCTGTAACACACACTGGTCTGAGCTTGCCATAAGACAGGATCATCTTCTAATGGCAGCTCCCAGGGCAGGGATGATTCATCAGAACATGGGATCCATTTGCTGTTTTCGTCTAAACTAACAGGGTCTTTCTGCCAGGCTTAGCTGCAGATTAGGCCGCTGACTCCCTTGGAAAGGTGCTTGCATTCTCTTGGGGATGCAGACACACTTGACTTTGGCTGTTGCCACCTGCTGAAACGCATTTACTCGCACGGGGAACCTGGGTTGTCACGGTTTTAGGAAGAAGGCAAGGATTGGTGGACTTGTCTCACCTAGCCTCTGGGGCTGGCCTCTCTGCTCCACCATCAGCCCACAGGGCAAGCCCCCGCCCCCAGTGCCTACTAGATGAGCCCATTTACTTCTAGAAATCAGCCTCTCTCCCTGATGTCTTTCCTACCACCCTGTCTAGCCATTTGTAGACGTGCTTCTTCTTCCTAACCATAATGTTAGAGGGTTAACTCTAGGGTACCTGGGTGGCTCAGTCATTAGGTGTCTGCTTTCGGCTCAAGTCATGATCCCAGGGTCCTGGGATCAAGGCCCTCCCTGCTGGGAGGGAAGCCTGTTTCTCCCTCTCCCACTCCCCTGGCTTGTGTTCCCTCTCCCACTGTCTCTCTCTGTCAAATAAATATATAAAATCTTTTTTAAAAAATAGGGTTAACTCTATGAGATGCTGTAGAAGAATCTTCTAGTAACTACCCAGAAGGCCACAGTTCTTAATGCCCCAGGGTTAAAATCATGGGCTCTGGGTCAGAGAGCCCTGGGCTCAAATCCTGGTTCCACTGCTAACCTTGTGACCCTGTGCAGGCTACAGAAGTTCTTCAAGCCTTCCTCTCGAGTGAAATAGACCTAATGATACCCACCTCGTGGAGATACCATGAGGAAAAAGAAAACAGCACATAGTAGGTGCCTTGCACCAGCCTGACACATTGGAAAGGCTTAATCACTGGCTATGATACAGGAGGTGGTTTGGTTTGTGTGTTGAAAGTATTAGAACATTGGAAGGGCCACTCACCACTCAGTCTCATCAGTTTGGTCATCCACGAGCATTTCACGATATCCTTGGGGTCGGTCAGCAAGGGCCTCAGTGCATTCTCCCATCCCGTGAACCCCGGGAAGTACAGACTCCTCTATCCAGATTCCAAAGGGGTTACTCGGAATCCTCTGGCTCAGACCTCCACACATACAGGATCCGCTTGGCCTCATCTGTCAGAGGTGTCTACCAGCCTCTGCTTAATTGCTTCCACTGACAGCAGGCTTACTACTCAGCCCCAGCGTGGTTAGGAATTCAGCAACATGTCTGTTTCATCTGAGCATCAATGGCTTATGGCCTGGGGAACAGCAGGCTCTGTCCAGGGTATCTGCTGAGGCTGCTTACGTTCAGATGCTGTCCAGGGGGACTGCTGGCACGGTGACAGAGCGCCCCAAGCCCTACAGCACCTGGGCAGCCTGCACGCCCCCAGGTCTGCGTCTGGGATTTTCAGAAACCTGATTCTGTCTCTTTTGCACCCAGAGCTGATCTGAGTCCCATCAAACAAACTCACAAGACACAGTACTGGGAACTGAATGCTGATTCATTAGGTCACCAATAATTGTCACCCTCTGATGACAGCAGATGGAGCAGATGTCCGTGCTCACTGCCCAGGCTCCTGGGGAAACAGATTATCTGCCAGAATTTCCATGGTGAGCACAGAACTAGGGAGGGGATGGTCTCGAGGAGTGTTCCTTTTCCTGGCCGTGGTCAGCCCTGGTAACTGCCCCCCACCCCCCAGTCTCATGGACAGATCCCACCTCTCATGGCCGTTGTCGGTTTCCTTCCCTCCCGGGCCTCCCCTCACTCAGAATTTTGTGTAAGTAGGTGCTCTGTGTGAGTCCCGGTTGATAGGCGTGGAAGAACCCAGACATTCTGCAGTGAAAGCACACATGCTCCCATGGGGGTTAGGTGGATTCCAACCGGGGAAGGCAACACCCCAAGTCCCACTGATTTACATATTAATTAACCATCTCAGTTCACAGCATTCTAGAATGGAAACTGTTGGGGTTTTTCCTTGTAGCTAAGATGCCCGCAGCACTGGCAAGCTGCCGTCTTGTAGAACTTGGCCTGGCCCGGCCTGTTTTGCAGCAGAAGATAAAAACGTTCTCCCCTGTGAGTCAGTGTGTCCTGTCCTTGACATTTTAATGAAGGGTCTGAGATTTGGGGCCCCTGTCCCTGCCGCCCCAGCACGGGATGTCCCCTTGTGAACTCTGACCTTTCAGGTCTCTAGAATAGTCTTCATTATTGTTTATTTCTTCCATCTTTTGTTCATTTTCTCGAATGTCCATTTATTAAATTTTGCAAAGTCCCATCTCCTTCCTCAAAGGACTGGCAGGACTTCTCAGGACAGATAGCCTCCAATGCTGTGTTCAGCATTTATGCAACAACTTAGAGATAAACGTAAACATCCGGAGTGGAAAGGATGTTCGTGTGAGTAGAGGCCTGAGATGGTTGGGAAACTCAGACGCAGGGGAGCAGGGCCTGGGGCAGAAGGAGCTTAGGGGCGCCTGGGTGGCTCAGTGGGTTAAAGCCTCTGCCTTCGGCTCAGGTCATGATCTCAGGGTCCTGGGATGGAGCCCCGCATCGGGATCGAGCCCCGCATCGGGATCGAGCCCCGCATCGGGATCTCTGCTCAGCGGGGAGCCTGTTTCCCTTCCTCTCTCTCTGCTTGCCTCTGCCTACTTGTGATCTCTCTCTCTCTGCCAAATAAATAAATAAAATATTTAAAAAAAAAAAAAAAGAAGGAGCTTGGACCCCGCAGCCTGGCCTGGATCCGAATTCCAGCTCTGCCGCTCACTCGCTCCACAAACAGGCACAGGCCCTTAGTCCCTGTGCCTCAGTCTCCTCGCCTATGAAATGGGTCTCGTAGTACTTTCTTCAGAGGCTGAGCAAGGGGGATAATATACGTAAGCACTCAGCAGAATGGCTGTCACGTAGTCGGCATTCAGCAACCAAGAGGCTTGTCGCTGCCCCTCTTGTTATATGTTCTCCTGTTATTACCCAGTTGCTATAACTGAGCTGTAAATTTCGCTATTAACTTCCCAGCAAAGTCGTGGAAAGCCACGACTTCGGATTTCTCACTTCCGGGAAGGGGCGTGGAGATGCCAGCGCCACGCGGAGCCAGACGCTCCGTTTCCCCCCACGACTCCGTCCGAGCGCACCCTCGCCTTTTAGGAACTGAGCGCTCAGGTTCAGCGCCTCAGAGGTCTCTCTGCCTTTGGCAGCTGGAAAGGTCTCGAATGGCTGCAAGGCCATTGTCGTGGTTGGGAATGATCTTCCCAGGGTGCCTCCTTGTTGTCAGGAAGGGTGGCGCAGGGGCTTCTTCGGAAACTCAGAGGCCGATGGGGATCTCTCGAGCTGGCACGAGCAGCCAGGTGTTTGGGAGACACTAATTAGGTGACAAGTCTCCAGTTGCATTTCCATTCGGGTGATTTTACGTTTTGTCACTTAGCGGTTGCTGGAGATTGAGGCTTCGGGGACGTTGGTTGAGCCTGGATGACAGGCTCAGACAATCGTGGAAAGCATGGTTTTTAGTTCACCCTGCCACCCTCTCCTGAGGTTTGACAGATAACAACTTCTCACCTCCAGAGCAAGAAACCATCTTTCCAAGGTGGAGCGTGGGGAAGGGAGCTATCTTCATGGAGCACCTGCCGTGTGTTGGCCAGGAACAGGACCCCTCTCGATCTTGGAAGGTGTGGGCATTATTACACCTGGAAGCAGGTGTTGAATTTTCCATTTTTACAGATGGGCCAGAAGCCCAGAGAGGTTAAGCGACTTGTCCAAGGACACACAGCTCGTAATCTGGGATGATACACAGCCCCACCTGGGATACTAACTCGGGCATGTCTGACTCCAAATCGTTTCCTGTGAACCCTTCTTATGCTGCGTCTTATGACAAGTTTGCTGCCCTCAAGTTGCCTACAATCTAGGGAGGAGAATAGATACCATAAAAAAAAAAAAAAAAAACCCAGTACCAAATGCTACATCACATGGACCTAGATGTTAAGCAGTTCAAAGGAGAGAGGCTTTCCTTCCAGAAGTCAGGGATGGCTTCTGGGAGGAGGCAGGCCTGGAAGAAAAGATGAGCCTTGGCAAGCTGGGAGGAAGACAGGATGCCTCCGAGCCCAGGACTGGCAACAGCAAAGATCCAGAGGGAGGAAGGTGGATGGTCTAGGGAGGGCAGGCAGCCAGAGCCCAGGTTTCTCTGGGAAGCTGGGAGAAGTAAGGTTGGAGAGGTGAGCAGTGCCCAGAACTCAGGAGCCGCCCTGCCAAATGGAACACAGAGACCCAGATGCAGGCACCCTCGAGTCTTTTAGCACCTCTTTCCCTGCTGTGTTTATTTATCCATCGGTCAGCAGAGTCCTGCTGAGAAGACCTCCCCTGTGGCAGTAACTGCTCAGGGCTCAGGGCACAGAGGTCAACCAGACTCCAGCCCCACCTGGGGGCATTTTCAGAGGGATCTCAGAGGAGACGGGACCTCCCTGCCAGCCACACTCCTTCCCTGTCCTTTGGCAACCCCGCCTGCGGCTGCACCCACCCACCCATCAGCGTGTCCGGCGGCCTCTTTTCTCACTCTGCTTCCCCGGGGCTGGGGCTGGATGAGCCACACTGCACAAGAGGACAGCTGTCATCAGCCGTCACAGCCAGCAGGGGAGGGAGGGCAAGGCCATCCCTGCTGCTCAAGAGAACAGGCTCAGAGAGCCGGGGGAGCTTGTCCACAGTGACACAGATGCAAGCGAAGACTCCCACAGCCGGCCTCTCTGTACCACCCACAGAGACCCTCGACTTGTCTCTCTCATTGCTAAAGATCTATTTATTGAGAGAGAGGGAGCATGAATGGGGGAAGGGGCAGAGGGAGAGAATCTTCAAGCGGACTGCCCACTGAGCGCGGAACCTGAGTCGGGGCTCCTTGTCACCACCCATAGATCATGATCCGAGCCCAAACCAGGAGCTGGACGTCTAACTGACGGAGCCACCCAAGCGTCCCTTCCTTTAATTTTTTAGCTGAGCGTTTACCCAGCAGGCCCCGAGGGCCCAGGGCCAACCCCTCTTCTTATGGCTCCTCTTAGGGATGCCAGGGAAACAGGTGTTCAGCAACGTCAGCCCACCCTCTGGCGGGGTGCCCCCACCCTGTCTAACCTGAATGGCATTCCAGGAAGCCCCTCGTGTAGAACACCCACCCCCCAGCCCCGCAGCACCCCATGCTGGAGACAGCTGGAGTGTTTGTGGTCGCCACAGCACCACCTTGTGGTGAGAAAGGGCCAGCCCAGCACTGGCTGGTTTCCAGCAAGAGCTGGGGGGGGGGGGGTCTACAGACTGCCCTCATTGAGGAGCCCAGCAGCTGCTCCTGCTTCTTTTTTTTTTTTTTAAGATTTTATTTATTTATTTGACAGAGAGAGAGATCGCAAGTAGGCAGAGAGAGAGGAGGAAGCAGGCTCCCCCCGGAGCAGAGAGCCCGATGCGGGGCTCAATCCCAGGACCCTGGGATCACGACCTGAGCCGAAGGCAGAGGCTTTAACCCACTGAGCCACCCAGGTGCCCCTGCTCCTGCTTCTTGAGAAGTTCCTATGCCACTCAGCTGTGGCCTCCTTGTTTGAATTTATTAGGCACCAAAGATACAGAGAGGGAAAGGAACTGATACTTTTCCCCGCTGTAACAGGTGTTTCCAGACCTCATCCCATGGAACTTTCCCAGCAGCCCCTCAAGTTAGGAATTCTTGGACCACTTTCCAGATGAGGACACGAAGAGGTCCCCTCTTGTCCCGGCTCCCCCAGCAAGGCGGCGGAGGGCCGGTCTCAGATCCCTGTTTACACGTTCTCTGAGCCAAAGCGCTACCCGTCCATCCAAGCACGACTGCCCAAAGTGTGCTGCCATTTCAAGGACCTCACATTTTTGCAGATGAAAATCAGGAGGAAATGGTCTGATAAAGAATTTCTGGGGTGCCTGGGTGGCTCAGTGGGTTAAAGCCTCTGCCTTCGGCTCAGATCATGATCTCAGTGTCCTAGGATTGAGCCCCGCATTGGGCTCTCTGCTCCGGGGGGAGCCTGCTTCCTCCTCTCTCTCTCTGCCTACTTGTGATCTGTCTGTCAAATCAACAAATAAAATCTTTTAAAAAAATAATAAATAAATTTTAAAATAAATAAATAAATAAGAATTTCTTATAAGAAAATACAAAGAAAAACTGGATCCCATCGTTGACAAGCCACCTTTTTTGAAAATGACCAAAGCTCGACGAAAGCAGGATGATGTGGCATGTTTTAAAAATGAAGGGGATCTCAGGCGGGGTTGTCTTTGACTATTCCACAGCATCCCAGAGGACACCGGGAGGCCCCTGCTGTGGTGAGGGACCCAAGTGGAGAAAGTCATTGGCAGAGAGATGGAAGAGCAATGGCCAAGTTCATGATGTGTCACCGGTGACCTGGGCGTAGGCTCCGAGATCCACTCATGCTCACAGGGACACTCAAAGATGCCGGCTGCCGCTCGATCTCGGCCGTCCCACCGTCTCGGGGTCTACGATTTGGCGGGGCGGCTCATGCAAAGAGATGGCAGAGTTTGTCCTACAGAGTTATTACCAGCAGCAGGTTGGACCGTGCTCTTTGCCCTGGCTGTTCCTCGCCAGGGATCCCTGCACCATCCGTTTCGAGTGGAATAAAGGGTTGTAAAGCGGCACTCCCCAAATTAAAGGAAATCATTCCAAGATGAGAAACAAGGAGGAAGCAGAAAATGAGAGCTGGAAGCATGTTCCTTGGCTGGAGGGAGGGGGAGAACATGTCCCTTTGACTGAATTGGGGGAATTCAGAGACACGGGACCATGCTGCACTTGGATCTAGGGTTCAGACATATACCACCTGCAGGATCCAGGAATCCCCAAGTCAAATAATGGGAACCAGACTGCTCTGGAGGAAATAGGTCCTCAGTACAAAGAGAACATCTAGCACATGCTCAGAACCCAGGCCCGTGCTTTCTGTCTTTTAGCAGTATTACCAAAATAAAAGGTCACATACCCTTGGCCTGGTGCGCCCATCAGGAAATTAACCTTTGGACAAATTTTAACCTGCTAATGTGTCTCCTGAATCAGCCACATTGGAAATGTTCATCTTGGTAGGTTGTGCACATTCTGTATTTAATACGCAATTTTGGAAGATGTCACGGTTATCCTTAAACATGGGTTTGGGTTCAAGGTTATATTTGATAGACAAGGGGGAAAGGGATGGAGAGTAGGAGAGAACGTGTAGGGAAGATGCCAGGATGCCACGTACTGTGTGAGCTGGGACAGACTGCTTAATGTCTCTGAGGCAAGCTTTTCCCATCCTAGAATGAGAGTTGGGAGTAGTCCTGCGAACCTCCTGGGGTCCTTATGAGGGGTAATGAAATAACGTGTGGAGAATGTTATTTCTCCCAAAGTAAGCCGTGATGACAATAACGAAGAATTTTGTTTATGAGAAAAAAAGAAAACAAAAACCTTTGCCATGAGATCTCTCTCTCCAGTTTCATTCCCAGCCCCTAAGATGTTGGACCCACATTACCACCCCTGATGTCTGCAGGATAAACCCAAGGCAGAAGAGCACGTGAGTAAGCTCACGCAGAATCATTTCAACTTCCTGGCCCTTGAATCGCTAAGCTCCCTCTTGGCTGAAAACTGTTTCTGAGCTGTCACTAGATACCAGCTGGCATGCAGGACAGACGGCCGGGTGGTCATCTGGCCCTTTCATGTCCGTGACAGCAGACCTCACATTTGATGTGATTTATTTCCCTCACGTGGAACCGCACTCACCAGTTCCCTTGTCCTCGGACTAGACTCCCCACCCCCACCCCGCCCCATATGAGCGAGGAGAGGGCCAGTG
>ML108102.1:0-10037 GCA_003697995.1 Taxidea taxus jeffersonii
CACAAGATATTAAAATTGCCTTAAGATGGTAGGTTTGAGGACCTTCTATTGACATGCCTCCTTTGCGTTCTGTGATAAAGAATGTCTAACCATAACCTGGGGCAGAGAAGACAATCCTAACCCTACCTTCCCCATCAAGACCGCCCCCTCAGCAGTTATCAGGGAAGGGAGGGCTTAGGGTGTGCTCTCCAGCTAGATTTTCAAACAGGAATGCACAGAACTGGTATTAAGTTTTGCGGTGATGATCCTAAGTGTTCTTGAAACCCCCCGCCGCCCCACAATCCCGTGTGAGTTCCAAGCCAGCGCTTGTAGGGGTTATTCTATTCTGAGCATTTTTTTAAAAAAAATTCCTGAATGTGATTTTGGTTCATTGTCCTTTGGTGCCAATTTACTCCAGCATGAAGGAACAGCCTCATAACCAGAGGCTGGATTTCACGGTTCTACTCTGCTGTCCTTACTATAGGGTGGTTTAAGCTATTCCATTAAAACATTAGTTTTTCACTGTGGAACAGACAAACTGACTCTCAAAAAGGCAGTTTCAATTTTCCACTTGGAAAGAGCAGAGCTAACATTTTCCACTGATGGCTGAAGGATTATTCACAACACTCAAGGTTTTATCTCTGGGTTGTACTGGCTACTTTAAATTCACAAGTTGTTTTCTGGGATTTCCACCGTGTTTTTATAATAAGCCTGGCACACTGTATGCTTCTTGTATGTGGGGAACTGAAAATTATGGTAGGGTCACCAATGAGTGGGACAAAGGATGCAGCTTTCTCAAGCTTTAAAGGTCCCTCTCTTGTGGGTGACAGATCCCTGTGATCAAAGGCTATGGAAGGGCTGTGGATTCTTCTATAAGTGCTGACCTTACAAAGAGCATGAAGTTCCCTGTCCTTCCAATTCAAAAAGAAACACCTCGCTAGAATACTAAACCCTAGGCATGTTCAAATGACTGATAGCAAAAATTACTACACGGTTTGTTTCCACAACTTTATAAAACTTCAACTAGTAGAGAATTAATGTTAAAATGGAGGACGGTACATTCTCAGAGAGCCTATGATAAAGTGTTGACTTTCACGGGGCTGACACGACCCCCTCAGGGCAGAGAACAAATGCCTTGTGATGCATGGAAACAAGGGAAGAGTAAATACGGTACAATCGTAACCCGTGAGTGCAAGTTTCAGTCTCACCCCACACAAGCTGTGGGACAAGAGGCAAATTACACGCCTGCTCTCGGCCTTTGGTACCTCAGCTACAAAATGGGATGACAGCGCCTACGTCAAAGAGTTAATGCAATGGGGGGCGCCTGGGTGGCTCAGTGGGTTGAAGCCTCTGCCTTCGGCTCGGGTCATGATCCCAGGGTCCTGGGATCGAGCCCCGCATCAGGCTCTCTGCTCCGCAGGGAGCCTGCTTCCTCCTCTCTCTCTGCCCGCCTCTCTGCCTGCTTGTGATCTCTGTCAAATAAATAAATAAAAATCTTAAAAAAAAAGAGTTAATGCAATGGGAAAATTGCAGAGTTAAAGGGTTCTAAATTGCTATTCTTTTTGAGGGCTCTGGACAGGACCTGACATCCAATGAGCAACCAATTTCCATTTTTAGGATAAAATAAACTGATGCCCTCAACATGGTGTGATGAACGTGGCCCCAGATCAAAGATTTACATCACATTAAAGTAAGGGAAATCCGTAATATAGCGTGGAACAAGTCTTTCACCAGAAGAATATATTGTTCTTTACCCTAATGGGGGGGGGGGGGAGAGGAAGAGGAAGAAGAAAAAGAAGAAAAGAAACAGGGCAAGTAAAAAGGTTCCAGCAAGAAGAGTCTCACCATCTGTTCATCCTCTTTGGCGGCCCAACTGGCACTGAACGTTTGACCTCCACTGTCTTTCATCAGGCGAATTTGAACATGCTGGAGATAGGCAGAAAATGCTATTCGGGCCTGCACTTTGCTATAGAAATCCAAAACAACATAGTATTATGAGACAGAATGGGTAGCCTACCAAATATGCACTTGCTTCACTCGAAGTGGACTGTGACAATCATCCTGTTAGGATGGCTGAGACCAATAAAGCCCATCATGCAATCATGTGACTATAAAGATTCCTTCTACACAGTATATGAGATTTTTTTTTTCTATTAAGGGATCCTATTTAGTTTCTCTATTGTTAACATGGGAGGAAAAAAATCAAACAAGAATAGGAAATCAGGTTTCCTACTCTCTTACCTTATCTCTGAACTTTTTAACAACTTCCTTGGGGGAAATGGACAGGAAAAGTACTGAATCTTCACAAGAACATGGAGGCCCTTATATACTTATCAGTTGGGGGAAAAGTATGCTTTTGCTATGGCAACTAATATTTCTGGTGTGCAAAGGCCTCCAACGCAGGAAATAGATAAATCCTACAAAGGAACTTTTGAGACCAAATTTATAAGGTCATGCTTTTCTCAACTACAAGACAGGAATGGCTGGAGCCCAGAACAAATGAGTGAGGTCCAACAGAGTTTGGCATAGATGAACTGACAGGCTAGGACAGGCCCAGATGTTCAGTGGGAAAAAAGAAATCTTTACATATAGTAAAGAGTACCTCAGCAACATCGCTGAAAAACCCAGCACATTTCTGCTTGGTGGTCTAGGTTGGAAATAAGGAAATCTGTTCAAGCTATGGCTTAGAAGGCAGAAATAGCAAGAGGCACGCTGATGATTTTCACTTCAGCTGCTAATTGTAGCAGATCTGTTTTCCTTCAGGACAGATTTCGGTTACTTCAGCTGATCGGCCTTCTGACACTACAGCCAAAATTACATCAGCGAAGATTAGGGCCCAACACAAACTTTGTTTACAGTCCTCACACATGCAATCACTGAATGCTTTCTACTCACTGCTCCTCCACAGTTAGGATGAAGGACTTATCCAGAGGGAAGTGGATATCGTAAGAAGATCTAGGTCTAACTTCTATGTTTGTGGTGGAGGGACTGAAGGGGAGGGGAATCAGGTTGAGAAGTAGATTTGCTCTTGAGAGTTTAATACAGAAGATCTTCAGAGCATAAAATAAAAGTCAGGCTACATCTTTTTTACTAATGGGGATAGTTTATGGGAGTACATTATGATTTTGAAAAAACAAATTTATATTTTCAAATGTTTCTCAACAAGGGCAACACTTACACCCTTGTTCACCTGGAGACCAGATGCCACTTTCCCCTCAACCATTCCCATAAGCCTTCTCTCCACAATAGATTATTTTCAAGACAAAACAAGTGAAAGAGATTCTTAATTTTGGTCCACAAATTCACTTGCTATAGAATGAGGTAGAAATGGCATGTTTCAGACATCTCCAAAGTGCAGAATACCTGATTTTATTAGTTATTCCTCTAATGCTAAAACATAAAGGTCTTTTGGATAAGGGAATTATCACTTGGGGGTTGAGATTTCAACCGTTACTTTGTTGTAAATCATTGCCACAAATCAAATGAACAAGTACCGTGTTTTTCATTTCTATAAACCTTCTTGAAACAACCTGGGTTTGTTCATTCTGAGACTGGCCCTAAGGTACTGTACACCTTGGTCAGCTAGTCATATGCAACAAACCCAAAAAGGTGAAAGAATGAAAACTAGAATGATTTATACCAAAGAAACCCCCTTTTTAAAAAAATTAAGCTTATATGGATCCTCAGTAAAAAAATTACACAACTAAAGGCTAGGGCCGAGAGTCTCGACTCCTTGCCATGACCTCCCCGAGACCCCTCAGTAGCCACAGAGATGCCCCACGGAATGATGGGTAGCACCAGGGAACAGAGTCTGAAAACCACTGATTTGCATTAACACACCAGGCAACTACAACAGTTTACTCACTGAAAGTCAGATCCCTGAGGTTTATGAAGAAATAATTTATTTCTACAACAGCTAAGTAGAATGTTATTGCTGGAAAGGGCCTTAGAATATAGTCCAGTGATTTTCAAATGTTCTATTTCAATTCAGTGGAATCTTTTTCCCCTCCAGAAAGCACAGTTTGAAAAACATTTGTTTAACCCCATACCTTGGCCTAAAGAAAAAGGAAACTGAGGCATGGAGAAGCTCTCTAAGCAGCCCATGATCACACAGTCTGTCGGGGAGCCCTAAAAAGCGAGCATCCAGGTCTTCGGACAATTTGATGTGGTCTCCACTGTACAAAACTATTGCTATTCTCCATGACACTGTTCCAAACCTTAACTTGATCTCCCCACTTCCCCGAAACCCAATGTTACCCACCAGCCTTGCAATATAAGAACTGACCTCTAACTTATAAAGGCCAAAATGCATAAATACTTAACCTTCCTTCCTGCTTAACTTCTAACTACTGCATTCATCCCTGTGCTTTCTGACTTACAATAAGAGATACCCCTCTACTGGCCTCTTTTCACCTTCCTTTAGGGCCCTTCTTATCAATATATCCATTTCTGCATCTCTAATCCTCTTTTTTTAAAACAATTTTATTTATTTATTTAGAGAGCATGAGCAGGGGGAAGGTGGAGGGGGAGAGAGAATCTCAAGCAGAGTGTGCTCTGAGTGGGGAGCCCAGTGGAGGGCTCAATCTCATGAACTTGAGATCATAACCTGAGCCAAAATCAAGAGTCAGACGCTTAACTGACTGAGCCACCCAGGTGCCCCTAATGCTCTTTCCATCAAACCCTTCCCCTGGTCTATAAATACACTCCAAAATTCCCATCTTTTTTTAAAAAAAATCCTTTTCTGTTCACTTGCTCTCGCTGATGCGTTCTCAACTCCCCTTCATTGCCAAATCCTCTGAAAAAGTTGGCTTGCACCTGCTTTCTTATTTCCACAACTCACAATTTCTCACAACTCACAAGTTGGCCCTGGGTCAGAAATGCAGGAGTCTCTTCTCACTTTTCATGCTCTCTCGGGCTATCTGAGGCACACTACAGCTTGGAACTCTCATTCTGGAACGTCTACCACACTCCTTCCTCCTAGGCTGATGCCTACCACTGTTAACTGCTGGTTCCTATCTCCTTAGTATTAAACACTGGTCTTCCCCAGGGCTCAACGCTCCTCCTTTTCTCCTGTCTGTGCTTGCTGGACTAAAGTGAATCGGACAAGCTCACCCATTCTAACATTCCCAACTGCCCAGTTCTGTTCAACTCTGACCTTCAAAGCTGTTATCTTCACCTATCCACTGAACAACTTCATCCCAGAGCCCTTCCACCTTACTGTGTCCCAAATGAAACATACTTCTATCCTGAAACCAACTCCTATGCTCCCTTTATTGACTCACTGCAGATTTCATTCAGTCCATCCCATTCTCTCCATTCCAGTAGCCATGGCTCTGGTCAAGGCCTCATCTTCCTCGCTCTGGACTACTGTGACAACCCCTAACTCACCTTCCTGCTTTTCATTCTCCTCTTATCAATCACTGACCCACAATGCACCTAGAATTTACCTTCTAAATCAAGATCTGACCATATCATTCATCAGCTTAAAAATTATCCATCTAGAAAATATAGTCCGAGCTCCTCTTAGAGCACTTTATGATCAAAAGACATCCAATTTTTCCGTCTTACCTCTCACTGCACCCTTCTCTCCACATAACTATATAGCCTAGCACAATTCCTGCACAAAGCAGGTGCTCAATAAACTGCTGCTGAGGGGCTGAACGACTTGACCAAACCCTCACATCTCTCTGCCTTTCTTTCTCCTATGGGTACTCCAACACACAGCTGCCACCTCCCAGCCCTCCTGGCATCCCTGCTTATCAGCCACAGCCTGGTTCAAATATTGCCACCTCCCTAATGTCCCTCTAGCCTTCCCAGGAAGGACCAGTCACTCCTTTCTCTGTATCCTAAGAGCACTTTGTCTATATTGGGGCCCCTGCTCGGTGAGTATTCCTACATTAAACCATGAGCCACTTGAACTCTGTACTTTTAGTGACTGACATTCAAAAGAACAAACATTTGTTGGGCCCGTGAGACATGGGTTTGGATCACAGCTCTATACCTTGGACAAGCAACTTCTCTAAGGCTCAGTTTCCTTAACAGTAACAATAATAATAAAATCACAGTCATTACCTCCCAGGGATGCTGTAAGAAAAGGAAAATGGCTGCAAAGCCACCAGCATGGCACCTGGTACACAATGTAAGTTATCAGTTTTATTATCATAATTAACAAAGGTACATACCTAAGATTGCCGTTATCTTGTAGAATCTGCATCAGGTTAAATTTAGGCTCTGGCTCCTGCGTCTCCATTTTGCAGCACTGTTCACCTTTATTATTCCATTCAGAAACTTTCATGGCATTTTCTTTGGGTGAATTTTCTACCATAACAGTCAATGAGGGGGTGTATTTGGCTTGATTTTCTCCAAGGGACCCTGCAGATTCCTCCTGGGAAGCCTCCTGCTCTTCGTCTTCATTGTCTAATGCGACTTCTTCCTCCTCTTCACTCTCTGTCTCAGTTTTAACATTCATTTCGGCTGGCTGAGTAATCACTAAATGCGAAGAATCACTAATGTTGCTGAAAAAAGGATTAAATTTTCCTCTCTCCCAATACCTTCCTTCCATCTTTTTAGTAAAAACCCATCTCTAAGTCAGACCACAAAAGAGGCACAAAAGGAACAGCATACACATCACTCTCCAGCCTTTCACACTCTAAAAACCCAACTGCATTAGAGTTCATGTTTCTCAGGAGAATACCAATGGCTCTCTCACAACTTCAGGCAAATATCTACATAATCTCTAACAGTGTGTTAGAGGTTTTCAGAAGGGCACCTTTTATGGAGGTACACAGAGCAGGGGAATATCTTTCTATCCTCGTTTATTCGTAATCTTTCTCTTTCAGCGACTTGGCAGGTCTGTGAGGACAAGGGACCTATCTTTTTTATTCACCGATGAAGCCCTAGCGACTAACGTGCCTGATACAGGTGCTCAACAAAGGAGGGGAGGAGGGGGGTGAGGAGGAAGGGTCAGTGACAAATAGACCTAAAAATGAGATTATCTGGGAAAGAAATTCCTCCTTGTCTGTTCATGGTTAAAATATTTATACCGCTCAGCAATGTCAAGGGGTGAACTAGATTTAATACCTAACCATAAAAAAGCTGAATAATGATGCTCAGGATTCCATTAAACTTAAGCTAAAGCATTTCTTTATATTTTTATACCTCAAGTATTTCTAGAGTACCAGCTAGTTCCATGATGCTGAAGTAAGAGCAAAAGCCAAAAACAGGTATGCTTCCGTTATTCTTCAGTACAAATACCACAGAATGGAAGGTTTAAAAACTTATAATCCTCCTGAAATTAAGTTTCAGAGAAAAAGACTACACAAAAAAATTAAGCGGATATGATCAGGAAGGTTCTTATTCACCGAGTATTACTTAAGAAGCCGATTAACCCAGAATGGCAAGACCCGGTCAGTGGAGTTTGGCGTAAGCTCACCAGCAGGTACCTGGGTATTTTGGCCTCATTGCCCTCAATCTGCCACTCCGTCGTCGACGTTTTCGCACCTCCAAAGACAGGAGCTTCCGCTCATAGAGGGCAGCATGCAGTTTGGCCTTTGAATTCATACTCTCTACCTTCAGTTCTGGGGTTCCGTCAGCAGCTAGTCTATGGGAAAAAACCAGATGGTAGCTACAGTCCTCAGAGAGTTCTCTCCTTTATTCCAAGGCTAAGCTTGACAGAATTCTGTAATGACGGCAGGGTGGATATGGTACCTCTAGTGAATTCTAGAAGGTTTGACAGATAAATGGGAAAACTGGGATCTGCATGAAAACTTCACTAATGGCCTGTCTGAATTGGTCAAACAAAAATATACCTGAAGACAGTGTTTAAGTGTTTTTAAGTATTCGATCATACTGGCTATTTTTACAGGGCTCATACGAATGCTACCCAAAACCTTACACGGAGGACTGGGCGACACTGGAAACACTTTAATTCTTAAGCTGTGTGGTGGCTAGAGGTGTTTGTTTTATTGTTATTCATCATGATTTACCCAGACTTATACAAATATTCTTCTAATGTATACAGTACTTAATAAGTACAGATTTAGCAGAGGCTGAGACAAGGAGAGGGATGGCTGATACCTGGGACTATGGTAGCACAGAGCTAAGACTTATGGGGGATGTGTCCTCGGAAAGTTACCAAGGCCCAGAGACACGCCAAGTCTGAAGCATTCCAACAAGAGGAGCTCCTCTCTCAGGGTCTCCTTAGTTACAGGGGGATGGGGTGGGGGAAATGATAGGGCATCTCCAGATGTTGAGTACAGGTCAGGAGTTAGAGTCAAGCACAAATAAGGAAAGGCAGCAGATGTTGGACAAAGCCAAGTTCAATCACGTTGTGAATGGGAAGTGGGCTGGGAAGGGGATGGCTAAGTTAGGGAAGTAACTGGTATCAGGCCCAGTCCAAATAAGGACCGGGCAAAGTACCATGCAGGCAGAGGTAACCAGGTCAGCAAAGAGAGAGAGGGATCTTGGTCATTGGGTCAGAAATGAAGTATCCATATCAGTGTCTGAAAGCAGGCAGCTGACTGTGTATACTCAGAACTCAAGATCTAACTGATTGGCTATGAATTCTCTCAGAGAACTGAACTCCCTAGAACTGAAAGGGTATTCCCTTTGAGGTCAAGGAATCCTCATCTTTTCTCTGGGAGCTTTCAATCTCTGATGATGATGGAAAGGATGTGTCTTTTGATCTATGTAGGAGTTTTAGGGATTTCTGAGTGGATAAACTGGACAGTGAATCTTCTAGAAACTTTCTCTCTAGAGCAGGATACTGGGCCAAGAATAGGGACGGTCCTAACACACTGGGGCAGAAACCAGAAGCAAATTAATAAACTTTAAAAATACTCCAAACCTAGCTTACCATTGTCCCCAAAAATGAACAAGGCACTCCCCCCACTGCACACACATGGTTGTAAAAATAGATATTTAACCAATTAAATAATAAAGAAAATGAAACAAATATAACATTTTAAAGTAACAATTGTGAGCTTCTAAGAAACCATGAGCAGAGCAATAAATTCAAGTAGTACAAGGGTTGGAGGTAGGGAATGATGGAGAAAGTGTGATAAATATTTCTGATAAACACAATTAGGGTTCTCTGAGGGTAAGGACCATGCTTGTCGACCACTGGGTCAGAGATGCCCATGAGACTGCCCAGCACACAGATGACATATCATTAATATTTTTGAACAAACAACTGAATTCCATATAAATAAGCTGCAATACCTTTTAGCTACATCTACCTCATTTTATTTTTCCAACTTTTTATTATGAAAATATTTACACAAACAAAAGTTTTAAGAATAGGACAGCAGACATCCATGTACCCACAGCCTAGTTTCTGCCATGAATATATTGCTATATTTCTTTCAGCACATATATCCAACTGTCCCTTCTTCTACTCAACCATCAATCCAATAATTTTTTAAGCATTTCAAAGTTGTACACAGAAGTCAGTGCAATTTACTCCTAAATGCTTTAACACGCACATCATTAAGTTGTTAGAGTTCAATATTTGTTTTACAGGGCTTTTGGTGTTTTTGCTTTTGTTTTGTTTTTTTGGTGAGCTAAACACTACATACAGTGAAATACCTAATTAAATGCCCGTTGATGAGTTTTGACAAATGCCTAGAACTATATAACCTGAACTCTGATGTTACTACCCCCTCAGCAAGTTCTCAGGCCTCTTCCCAGTTAGTCCCTCCCCCTCCCTCACACTCCTAAAGGAGACCATTGCCTTAAATTTTTTCATCACATATTAGGCTTGCCTGTTCTAGAACTTCATAAAAATGGAATTATTCAGTGAGAACTCTTGTGGTAGGTCTCCTTTCATTCTGCATGTTTTTGAGATTCATCTGTGTTGTGTGTATCCATATTTATGCCTTTTTAGTGTGGAGAATTAGTACACTCTATGAATAATCCACAGTTTATCCACTTCCTGGTTGTTGGACCCCCTAGGTTGTTTCCAGTTTGGGAATATTATGAATAAAGCTGCAAGGAAGAATTCTGTACCAAGTCGTTCTGTAGTTGTTTTTCATTCCTTCTGGGCAAAGATCTCAGCATGG
>ML108102.1:13037-32184 GCA_003697995.1 Taxidea taxus jeffersonii
GCTTTCTAGGCTAACAAACTGGCAGGCTCCTTCTCAAGTGCTTGTACAAGGTTATGCTGCCAACGACAACTTATCAGACTCCCATCAGCTCCACACCCTCACCATCTGATGCTGTCATTCACTTGGGCTCCCCGCCCTCCCGCCCAGCTTTCCTGAGCTCTAATTGACAAATAAAATTGTAAGGCATTTAAAGTGTGCAACATGATGCACAATTTTAGCCACTCTGCTGGATGTTGAGTGGTATTTCACGATTTTCATTTGCAACTCTCTGGTATCTAATTACATGTTCACGAGTGTACTGGCTACTCACACACCTTCTTTTGGTATTGTCTGTTCAAATATTTCATCTGTTTGTAAAAGGGTTGATTAATTGTCTTCTAATTCTTCAGTGGGAGGAGCTCATTATGTTCCCTAGATTCTGGTCCTTTGTTTGATGAGTACCTGCATCAAGTCTACGGCTTGCCTAGTCACTTTCCTCACAGTATGTGATGACAAGCAAAATTTTTTATTTTGAGTAAATCTAGCTTGTCATTTTTTCCTTTCTGGGATTGCTTTCTGTGTCATGTCTAAAAACTTTGGCCAAGCCCAGAATCACAAAGATATTTTCCTCAAGAAGTTTTATAGTAATAGCTTTTGTGTTTATGACTATGAATCATCTCTGATTTTTCTGGGAGACAGGGGCTGAGGTTCATTTTTAAGAGCACGATATCCAATGGGGCGCCTGGGTGGCTCAGTGGGTTAAAGCATCTGCCTTTGGCTTGGGTCATGATCCCAGGGTCCTGGGATCGAGCCCCACATCGGGCTCTCTGCTCCTTGGGGAGCCTGCTTCCTCCTCCCTCTCTCTCTGCCTGCCTATTTGCAATCTCTGTCTGTCAAATAAATAAATAAAACTTAAAAAAAAAAAAAAAAAAGAACACGATATCCGGTTTCAGCTCTATTTGTTAAAAAGAGTTTCCTTTCGGGGTGCCTTGGTGGCTCAGTCAGCTGACCCTCCAACTCTTGATTCTGGCTCAGGTCATGATCTCAGGGTCATGAGATTGAGCCCCATGTTGGGCTCCATGCTGGGGGGGAGTGGAGCCTGGTTAAGATTTTCTCTCTCTCCCTCTGCCTCTCCCCTGCCCCCATTCTCTCTCTCTCTAAAAATAAGCAAACAAACAAACAAAAAAAACCAAAAAGCAAAAGAAAACAATGAACATTTCTCCTATTATGACAGCCTGAATAAAATCATCTCTTAAAAAAAAGTGTCCAATGGTGAGTGCTGTGAATTGTGTAAGACTGATGAATCACAGAACTGTACCCCTGAAAAAATGCATTATATGTTAATAAAAAAAAGTGTCCTTTCCCCATTGGACTTTGGGCCCTTTGATTAACTCAAACGACTGTATAAATATAGGACTATTTCTGGACTCTTGATTCTGTTCCACTGATCGGCTTGCCACGGTTTTGCTTATCACAGCATTATAGTATTTCTTTGAACCAGTCACCCTAAGTCTTTTTCAAGATTACTTTGGATATTCTAAGTCCTTTGTATTTCCACATTAAAAAAAATTTTTTTAAGTCATTTTCTGCTGGTGATGAAAAAAAATAGTCAATTTCTATTTTAAAAAGTCTACTGGAATAATGATTGGGATTGCACCAGATCTTTAAATCAATTTGGAGAGAATGAACTTTTTTTTTGGCAATACTGAGTCTTCTAATCCATGCAGATCACTTATCTCCCCACTTATTTAGGGCTTCTTTCATTTCTTTCAGTAATATTTAGTAAGCTTTTACTGTATAAGTATTGAATATAGTTTGTAAAATTTATCCCTAAGAATTTCATATTTTCAAATGCTACCATAAACAAAATTTAAAATTTTTATTTACTGCTAGTATGTTAAAATGCCATAGATTTTAGTATATTGGCCATGTACCTTCGCTAAGAGCACTTAGCTATTCTCGTAGTTATTCTGTGGAGGCTTTAGGATTTCCTATTAACCAGATCATGTCATCTAAGACTAAAGACATTTGATTTCTTCCTTTCCAATCTGTATGCCTTTTCTCCCCCACTCTCTACCCCTTGCTTTATTGTACAGCTTGGGACGACTTCTAGTATAAAGTGCTTAGTATAAAGTGCTTACAAATGCCAGAAGTGGACATTCTGCCATACTACTAATATAGGACGCCTTCAATATTTTGCCATTAAGTATGATATTAGCAATAGATTTTTCACACAAGGCCTTTACCAGATGAAGAAATTCCCTTCTACTCCTGACTTGCTAAGAGTTTTTCTCAAATGTGAATTATATTGGATGCTTTTTTTGCATCTTATAAAGTGATCACCTAATTCTTCTCCTTTATACCTGGTGAATAATACCAATTTTCAAATGTTAAACTAACTTTGTACTACTAGGAAAAAACCTCCTTGGTCATGTGTATTACCCTTTTTTATTTTATTATTTTTTAAGATTTTATTTATTTATTTGACAGAGAGAGACCGAAGTAGGCAGAGAGGCAGGCGGGGGTGGGGGGTGGGAAGCAGGCTCCCTGATGAGCAGAGAGTCCGATGTGGGGCTCGATCCCAGGACGCTGGGATCATGACCCGAGCTGAAGGCAGAGGCTTTAACCCACTGAGCCACCCAGGCGCCCTGTATTACCCTTTTTTATACTGGTGGATTCAATTTACTAAAAATCTTTGAAGAAACTTTGTGTCTGTGTCATGTAGATATTAGCCTGTAATTATCTTCTTTTTAAAAATGCCTTTGTGTCAGGTTTTGAAGTCATAGTTAATGCTGTCATCATAAAATGAATTGTGAAGTGTCCCCTTCTGTATTTTTAAAAGAGTTCATGTAAGATTGGTGCTGTTCTTCCTCAAATGGTTGAAAGAAATTACCAGTGAAACTACTGGGCCTGGGATTTTCTTCGTCACAAGGTTTTTTTATTACGAATTCAATATTCTGAATAGATGTTGGGCTATTCAAAATTTCTATTTCAACTTGTGTCAGTTTTGCTAAGTGTTCCCTCCCAAAGAATTCAGCCATTTCATCTGGGTCATCAAAGTGGTAGAATAAGGTTGTTAATAATTCCCTTAACATCCTTTGTATGTCTGTAGGGTCTGTAAACTATTTTCCTCTTTCCTATCTGATACTGGTAATTAGTATTTTCTTTTTTCACTAGATCAGTCTATGTAAGAGTTCATCAATTCTGTTATCAGTGAACAATTTTAGATTTTACTGGTATTATTTATTGTTTGTCTTTTATTTAATCGATTCCTACCCTTTATTATTTCTTCTATTTACTACACTTCTTTATCTGGTTTCATAAAATGAAACATTAGATCGGTTATTTAGTCCTCTGTTTTCTAATATAAGCATTTAAAAAGCTATAAAGTTCTCCCAAAACACTCCTTTAGTGCATCCTACAGATTTTAATGTTACATTTTTATTATTAATCAACTTAAAATACTTTCCAATTTCCCTCATGATTTCTTCCTTAATCCATGGATTATTTTGAAATGTGTGAATTTCCAAATATTTGGAGATTTTCCTGTTGTTACTGCTTTCTAATTCCACTATGGTCAAAGACCATGCAGTTTATGATTTTATCTTTTTAAATGTGTTAAGATGTATTTCATGCAACAGTACATGGTCTGCCACACGTCAGCCATGTAAGAGCTTTCCTTTGCTTCTCTCTCTATGCCACCAAAAAACTCCTGAAGGTAATATAAAATGAGTGTCAAAAACAAAGAAAGGCCAGAACCCACTGACTTTTAAATAGTCTTATTAAGATCTTTTTCTTTTGTTCCATTTTTATCTAATTGCCAGATTCATAGCAATGTACTCCAGGAAGCATTTTCTTTGACTAAAAACTGGAGGAAACTTATAAATTTATTGTGGCTTTCATTTGGAAGTTACAAACTAGACTTTACCCAGTTTTCCCTTCTTTAAACAAAACATGTTATCCTTCTTTAAACAAAAATTAGATTTATGCTTCAAGGGGTTTCGATGAGAAACCAGGTTTATCTTCATTAATCCTTAAATGTACAACTAAATGCTAGGTACAGGATGTCTCTTTCTCCTTGTTGCCATTTTGATTTCTGAAGAGGCACAGCACAAAGGGGATGCATGTAAGGTCTCAAGCTAGGGCGGGTGTATGCTTAGGTTTAAGAGTTGTTGGGGGTCTAGTCTTTGGTTGGACAAGGCTACCCCAGCCCTTCTCTGAGACCCTTCTCTCCTCCACCAGAATGAAGAGCCACAGGTGTT
The DNA here is from genome assembly GCA_003697995.1 of Taxidea taxus jeffersonii. Classification (NCBI taxonomy): domain Eukaryota; kingdom Metazoa; phylum Chordata; class Mammalia; order Carnivora; family Mustelidae; genus Taxidea; species Taxidea taxus. Next base: position 17,279 of record ML108102.1, read on the forward strand.
CTGCATACTTTCAGTTCTGTGGCAAACTGGGAGCAGCTCTGCTCAGTCCCATAGGGCACCGAAGTACATGTCCCAAGTATATCCAGGCCAACCATAACCACTTATCTGATTTTAACATGACTCTAACACAGTTTTGAAATCTCAGCTATACTTTGGTGTCTTTCACACTGCCGTAGTTATAAAAAAATAAAAATAAATCCCAAACTTGGTTTGTAAAAAGTTGCCTTGGAATAGTGTTTGAATAGAAACATTTCTTATGTTACTATTCTAGCTGAGCCAAACCAAAAACGGTTACATAAAATATCACGCTTAGCCCCTGCATGGTCACATGTTGTGCACATGGAAAGAATCTCTCAACTTTTAAAAATCAGTTACCGTGTTCTTCCTGTCAATAAGCTTCTTCTCGGGTTTCCCCTACAGAAGTAGAAAGGACAACTGGGTTAGAGGAAGTCATAGTTAATGCTGTCATCATAAAATGAATTGTGAAGTGTCCCCTTCTGTATTTTTTAAAGAGTTCATGTAAGATTGGTGCTGTTCTTCCTCAAATGGTTGAAAGCAATTACCAGTGAAACTACTGGGCCTGGGATTTTCTTCGTCACAAGGTTTTTTTATTACGAATTCAATATTCTGAATAGATGTTGGGCTATCTTACTGGAAGATGTTAGGGCTGGAAGATATTCTCTCCTGACTTCACACGTGCACACACACACACACACACACTCCTGGGATAACATGGAATTATCCCAGGGTAGGCCTCTTTGGGGAGAAGCAGAGAGATGTATCCATAAAAAAAAGAGAGTCCCATAAGCAGTGGGGAAGAGCAATAAAAAACAAAAGGGAAAGGACAAATGAACTCTAGGAAAGCCTAACAATTACATGCATTTGTACCTTTAGCTACAAATCACATCAAACTTATTCTTCACAAACACCACGTGAAGAAGGTTACTATTAGTTCTGTTTATTAAAAAAAAGGGGGGGGTAGAATAAGATTATTTTGTGACATGCCCAAGACTGGAGGCTTAGTGGGTTCAAATGGGAACCCAGAGGTTAGGTCTCAGACTCCAGTGAACTTCTTTAGACTTTCGCTGAACTGTATTATGTATTAGTAAAGGAAAACAATCTCAATCCTCATAGGGCTCAAAAACGGTGCTCAGGAGAAATCGATTTTTCACAATTAAAAAAAAATCCCCTTTAAAAAAGAGATGCTCTCCATAGTGTCTGAACTAGAAATGGGCTCTCACTACAGGATGTGAATGCCACTTATGTTGAAATTAGCTTTTACTTTTAAAACATTCTCTCCTCATTTAATTTCCTTTCATTTAACATACACACTCTCTCTTTTTTAAGTTCCTCAGTTTTACTTGTATCCATTTGTGAATGTGTATTTTTGGCTCAGTACAATTTTATCACTGTGTAGACAGTGATAAAATCACTATGTGTCTATCACGTAGACATCACCCCAGAAAAGACACTGAACAATCCCATGACCATAGGATCCCTTGTGTCAATCCCTTTAAAACCACACACCTCTCACCTAACCCTTGGATCCTTTTAATTTGTTCTTCATCCTAAAACTTTATCATTTCAAATTTACCATTTAAAAATTTCAAAAAATGTAATGGAAGGAGACTGATGCAATCAATGTCAAGATTTTCTATGTACAGAAAATCAAGTGAAAAGTAGATCTTCAAAATGTTTAGTCTTTCCCTTCCCGTGTCTTCTTTTCATGCCAATGTCTCCTTATCATCAGAAAGCCTTAAGATGATTTTCACTTTCTCATCAGATAATGGTTTGTTCCAGTAATATGCAGTGATGGTTTCACCTTACAATCACCTCGGCAGCTTTGAGAAGTACCAATACTTCTGCCTGGGGGTGGTGCCAGAGCATCAACAGGGTTTACAAATCCGCAGGTGTTACTAATACGCAGCCAGGGTAAAACTGCCATCATACTGTAAGACAGCAGGTAAGATACTGTTTGCCAGGCAGGTGGCAGGTGTGGGATGAGAGGGAGGGGGTAAGAAAGACCAACAAAATTAACCGAAAAGAAATAATTAGGGAATTAGTTTGAAAGTAATTCTGACAATAATACAAGGGGATTTTCAAGAGGAAAAGTATCAGTTCACACTGAAGAGAAACAAACTTACTGGAAGATGTTAGGGCTTGCAACAAATAGGATTTCATTTCTCCAGTGCATGTTTGTGTGCCTGTGCCTACCAGGTGGTAGGCTCTGGAAACGGACAAGGACAACGATGAAAGTAACTAAGTACTACTCTCCAAAGCCAACTTGTAAAGTAGACAGGCTAGTAAGTAAGCAAGCAATTATAAGGCAATGTGGCAATCTGAGTCACACTGAGGGATTGGAAGGGCTGCAGAACTTCCTCCTAGCCTGGGTGAGAGGATGAAAGATGCAGCTAGGAGAACTTAGGGATGGACTGAAGGCCATTCCATGGGACAGCAGTACGTAAGGAGCAGGCATGAAAGAGTAAGCTGACACAGAGAGATTGGCCATCAGTGGATGTGAAAAAGTAGACATTAGGCTAAAATTAATCCTCCAACTGAAATTTAGCATTTCTTTCATATACACGTAGGAAACCCTCTGCAGCAGCATTCATATGATTTTATCACCAAACCACCCCCCCCCGAAACCAATACATCTTTTTTCACATTACATTAGAGATGTTGGTATCTCAAAACATTGCAATATGTATCATACTTTTGAAATTATGGTGATTATTAGGCCCACTGGTGATCTTGTTTATTGAATCGTTAATAAAGAAACACATATTACTACCTTTCAAATCTCTTCATTGTTATGCTCTCCCTAGGAGAAATGCTTTCTCATTTTGGTGATGGTTCCCAAATGGCCTGCTTTACTTCCCTCTCCCTCAATGGACAGCCTAAGGCTGGAAAGACTGAGCCTCAAACACAGAGTTCATGTCAGTCCAGACTGATACAACACTCTAAAATAAATGAGTACATCTTTAAAAAAAATAATTTAGGGGCGCCTGGGCGGCTCAGTGGGTTAAAGCCTCTGCCTTCAGCTCGGGTTGTGATCTCAGGATCCTGGGATCAAGCCCCCCATTGGGCTCTCTGCTCAGCGGGAGCCTGCTTCCTCTTCTCTCTCTCTGCCTGCCTCTCTGCCTACTTGTGATATCTGTCTCTGTCAAATAAATAAATAAAATCTTTTAAAAAAAAAGGATTTAAAGAAATATGTATTTGGTCTTCATCCCCATCTCTGGCACAGTATACCTAAAACCTCTGGAACTTCCTAAGCGATGAGCACCGTAGAGGTGCCTTTGGTTATGCCAGTGAGGTGACTTTGGGAATGCCCTGGATCACCATCAGGATGTGGGCTGGTCACCAGAGGAACCAACCATGTGATCAAAGGGTTGGAACTTCCAGCTGAACTCTAGGAAGGGGAGGGGGCCTGGAAATGGGGAATTCAATCACCAATGGCCAATGATTTAATCAGTCGTGCCTATGTAATGATGCTTTCATAAAAATACAAAAGGACAGCATCCAGGCTGGGGCACACATGGAGATCTGGGGAAACCTAGCACACTTGGAGACGGCATGGTAGCTCTGTACCCTTTCCCCATACCTCGCCCTCTGTGTCTCTTCCATCTGGCTATTCCTGAATTATATTCTTTTATAATAAACTAGTGATCTAGTAAGCAAAATGTTTCTTGGAGTTTTGTGAGCCACTCTAGCAAATTAATCAAATGGAAGGAAGGAGAGAGTGGTAGGAACCTCCAAATTTTAGCTGGTCGGTCAGAAGTACAGGTAACAACCTGGACTTGCAACTCGTGCCTGAATTAAAGGCCCAGGACCAGGTTGTTCGAAACCCCAATCTGTGGCCAGTAAGTTGGCAGCACAGGTGACAACCTGGCCTTGCTGACAGGTGTCCAAAGTCAGGCAAAGGCAGAGGAAGTGGGGAATGACACAGTCTTGTAGGCCTGAACCTTAAACTGTACATTCTGATGCTAATCTCTGGGCAGATGGTGCCAGAACTGAGTTGAATTCTCAGATGCAAACAGGCGGGCAAGTGCTTGGTGCTGTGGGGGAACCCGCTCACACTGGAAATGGTACCAGAACCATTTTAATATTATAGCCATGAACTCTAAAATCTAGCCAGAAATCAAAAGTAGTTCTTGGATATTAAAATGACACTTGCTGGGGTGCCTGGGTAGCTCAGTGGGTTAAGCCTCTGCCTTCGGCTCAAGTCATGATCTCAGGGTCCTGGAATCGAGCCCCAAATCGGTCTCTCGGCTCGGCAGGGAGCCTGCTTCCCTTTCTCTCTCTGCCTGCCTCTCTGCCTACTTATGATACCCCTCTCTCTGTCAAATAAATTTTTTAAAAAATCTTTAAAAAATTAAATAAGTAAAATAAAATGACACTCGTCAAAGTTAAAAAGGTAAACTGAGCAACCCTCGCCTGTCTGGTACTGAATAACAAAATAGATCGGGCTGCAAATCAATTTAAAATTTTAGAAGAAAAAGTTCAAGAAACCTTCCAGAATTTAAAGCTAAGAAACAATGAGATCAAAAGAATGAGAAAAAAGTAAAAACAAAATAAAACACGGAGCATATAGCAAAAGATTCAAAATTCATCTAACAGAAGTTCTCAAGGAGAGAAAAGAGAGGTCAAAGGGAATATTTCCAAAGAGGGAACACTTAAATCTGCAGACTCAAGCGACTCACCCACTACAAAACCAACATAATGAAAAGTAACACACTAGATAGAACATATCGTGGTAAAACACCTGAACTCTTAAAGATAAAGGAGCCTTATAGAAGCTTCTAGGATAGTGGGGGAGGAGAGAGAAACACTAGAGAGAACTGAGTTTCTATGTCTTCTAAGTGAATCTGGAGGTCACTTTCATCAGAAGCTAAGTAGTGTAATTCTTCCATCAATGGCAATAACCACAAATTTAAGGGGAGAAATGGCAAACTGCACATATTTCCTGATAATAGATCATGAAATTTTAAGAAATGACTGAAATCTGGGTATCTCTTTTAAGCATCCTGCGAAAAAGTACATATACCCTGAATATAATGTAAATTTCTCTAAATAACTGAGGTTCCTTATTTTCTATAGTCAATTACTAAACTGTACTGCAAGATAATTATGTCTTAGGGACAATAAAAGTACGTGGGACTAAGGAGTGCCTGATTGTTGTGCTATTTGGATTCCAATGTCCATTTTTCATCATTCTACCCTAATATCCCTTGTATTGAGATTATAAATTGTCATTTTTTACAACTCCTGGTGTATTTATTTTGTGAATTACTGCCCTGCTCTACCTGATTATTCTAATCTGATTACTCTAATCTCTTCTGGTCTAGAAAAACACATATCATGTCTGTTAAAATTGTGTCTAATGTGACGTGTGACTAATGTAAAAAGGCACAGAGTACAGGTCTTCCTTTAAGAAGAATAAAGTGTAGGGCATTTGTTAAGATTGTTTAAAGATAGTTATGGTTTAATTTGTGGCCACTAGAAACAGTACATAGTGCTAAGAGTTAATGAGTTCTGGAACAATAGGCATGATATTGTGATCTCTTTGTAGCAGAGATTTTATGAAAGCCTTTTTTTTGTTTTTATAAAGCCTCTTTCCTTCTTTTGTATGTGCTTTCTCCTTATCACATGATCTAGTGATCTTATAAGATTAGCAAATTTACAAGATCAGAAAATCCCTACCTGTCCTGGAAGAGACGTGTTGCCAGCATATAGTTCATAGAGGTCTTGTGTTCCAGGTAGGACCTGAAAGACAAAGAAGGAAACTGGCTATTTCTTAAGTTTGGCTGAAGGAAAAAAATATGGAAATAAAGCCATGAATCAAGCACAGAAGGGCAGGTTACTTATATACGGTTTCTAAATAAATGCATGGTTCTCTACAGCGGAAGAGAAAGTTGCTTAAATTAAAATTATAAAACACCAGAGGAGCAGAAGATACAAAAAAACGAAAAGGATAAATGGAGGAGCTGATTTAGAAAGTAAGAAGAAAAAATGATGGGATTTCTTGGATTAATAAAAAGTGACACCCTACATTCAGAAAATAAAACTGTAAGGCAAAAACAAAGCCACCACCAAAAATCATATATAACTAAGAGAGAGGTCAAATGAAGCTGGGAATGGGGAGATGCATAAAGGGGGTGAAAATGTGACAGAACATGGTTCCAATCATTATTTCTCAAGAGCTTTCAGTGGCTCCTTGACGCTTCCTATAGGTGACATACTCTTTCTCTTCCAAGCTTTCAAAAGTTGGATAAGCTACACAACCAGGATCTTCACGCTTTCTCCAGACGTTTCCTCAGTACTGATCCTGCCGCACGGCTAGACAAGCTCCCTTAAACTCCTCTCGCACCACACTTCCCAGGGATCCTTTCGCCTTGGTCTAGACACCTCCTCATACCCTCACACACATCATCTACGATCTACCCTTCGAAAAGCACCTCAAATCCAGTCTGCTGCACAAAGCCTCCCCTGACTGGACTGCTCCGAGACCAGAGAAGTGCCCTTGTCTGCACTACCTCAGCTTTTCCTGTATGTCCAAGGCGGGACCTATCATACACTGTCTCACAGAGGAAAATTTTTTCTTCTCAGAAAGCAGCATGATACAGCAGGAAAAAAGTCAGATTCACCATCAGAATACCTGAATCAATGCGTGATAATGGACAAGTCACGTGATCTTACAGAGCCTTACTTTCTGTATCATTAAATTGAATAACAGTGATGTGCATGAAGTACATTATAATGATGAAAAGCCATACAAATGAGCTCTTTTTATTATATGTATAAATAATTTCTCCATAATCCCCCTGTTAACTCTCAAACGGCAGGGGACCCATCTAATATTGATTTTATACTCGAAAGCAGCAAGCACAGTGCTAGACACCTGGCTGATACTCAATAAACATATATTAGTAAAAAGGCATATTTGTTAGTATATAAATACATCGTCCCCACCCTATATGACAGCAGCTCAATTAGTTTAATATTCTTGACCCAACTCTGCCTCTTTCCTCAGAGACCCAGGATAGGTGGAGTGACTTAACCAGACTGACAATTTAAGAAGAATAAACAGAAATGCATCAATGAGCAAGTCCCACTTTTCCCTTGGGAGACAATTTCCCCCTTGGAAGGTACATATCCTCTGCTGGCCCTACAAGGTCAGGTGCTCTTCCCACACAGCCCAGTCTAACCTTGCCTACAAATGGGCATGCAAATCTGCCCATATCAGAAGTTCAACTTTTTGTTGAACACAAAAAGTGTGTTTGTTTATAGACATAATAATCAAATCTCCCAGCCTAGACTTTATCAGTAAAGAAGGAGATATTTTTGTCTCCATCTCTCTTAGTCTTTGTCCTATGTCAAAGACATAGGACTGTCAGAATCAAACCAGTATAATCAAACTAATCATTACTGGACTCTGTTAAGAGACCACAACACTATCTGTAATTGGATCCTTAGAAAAGGCATGCAAAGTTAAGGTCCTGCCTCTTGAAATACTCAAGAGTAGAGGTTTCTACTTTCATTAATTAAAATATGCTTTCTAAGAATTGTAAATATTTAAATTCTTCAAAAACATATCAAAAGAAAACCCACGAAATATACTTCTGTTGTGTTCCTAGACTGTCTAAGGTATAATTACATTGATAGAATATTTTGTAAGATGAAAGGAAGATTTCTCTATGAACAGCTGGGTTTTCAAAACAAAACAAACACAAAATGGGTACTTTCTTTTATTCTTCTAAGTTCTAGCTCTATACTTAGAACCACTAATATCCCAACTAGATCAAAGCCAATCACCAGAGGAAGAGAAATATGTTAACTATAAGTACAGAGATTCTCAACCTTATGGTAATAAAAAAAAAAGCATCACAAGGGACTCTGAGTCTTTGGTGAACACAAATCTGCTTAGTCATAGGGTAATTTTGTCCACAAGGCTGGGCAATGAGCAAGTGACAAGGTAAAGAATATTAAAGAGAAAATATAAGCTGAGTACTTTCCAGAATTCAACCAGAGCTGCACATTGATTGGTTCCCATCAGCCAGAATGGAGAAATCTCATTGAATTGGGTTAAATGGGCTCATTTAACAGACATCTCCAAAGAGTCTTTAATAGTAAAACTTTCCTAGATCTAAACAAAAAGCTACCCTAAGCAAACCACAGAAATGGTTTTAAATGAACTGAGTAATGTACAGAATTGCTGAATCACTACATTATACACCTGAAACTATATTACACTGCATGTTAATTATACCAAAAATTTTTTAAAAATGTTTTTAAATGAGCCTGGAAAAGATTAAACTGATCTACAAGTAACTTAACCATCAGGCCAAAAAACCTTCAAAAGCATTTAAAGAAGGCAGTAAAACCAGTTCAACAATACATTTATAATGTCCAACATCCAATTTTTTAAAAATCATTGTATATGTGAAGAAAAAAATGGGAACATGAGGAAAATCAGTCAATAGAAATAGACTCAGAAATGACAGAGAGAGAATAACAAAGATTTTAAAACATCTACCATAAATATTATAATATATGCACAAGAATCTAAAAAATCATGAAAATAATGGGAAAAAACAAAAAGAAGATATAAAGAGAAACAGAGTGGATTCTAAAGTTGAAAAATAAAGTAACTGAAATGAACATTTCATTGGATGGAATTAATAGAAGATTTGAGACTGCAGACAAAAAGACGAATGAATTTAGAAACAGGGAAACAGAAAACCATCCAAAGTAAAGAAAAAGAGTCTTAAAAAAATGAGCAGGGCCAGACTTGTAGTGTAGTATCAGCCAATTGAAATCAGAATCAGCCAATCATGAAATCCGAGTCCTAAAAGGAGAGTGGAAGGAAACAGAAAAAAAAATATTTGAAGAAATAATGGCTAAAAATTTTCCAAATTTGATGAAAATGATAACTCCACAGAACAAGAAGCTCAACAAATCCAAGTAGAAGAAACATGAAGAAAATGACACCAAGGCATATTTATCATACAAGACCAGTGCTCTAACCCCTGAGTTATGGAGTCTTCCCCTTGGGCAAATATATATCATAATCAAACTGTTGAAAATGAGTCATAAAGAAATAATCTTAAAAGCAGGCTGAGGGGAAAAAAAGGCATTCTGCACAGAAAAAATTAAAATAAGAATTACCACATGCTTCTTGCCAGAAAGATGCAAGCCAAAAGATAATGGAACATTTTTTAAGTGCTAAGAATAAAGGAATATCCAGAATATATAAAGAATTCTCACAACTTAATTATAAGAAAACAAATAACCATTTAAAAATGGGTAAAATATCTGATTGACAAAGACATACAAACAGCAAATAAGCACATGAAAAGACACTCAACAGTAGTCATTACAGAAATGCTGTTAAACCTATGTGCTATCACTACACACCTCCTAAGGAGTTAAAATTAAATCGACCATACCAACTGTTGGTGAGAATGTGGAGGAACTGGAACTCTCATACACATATTATGGGAATGTAAAATGGTACAACCACTCTAGAAAACAGTGTGGCAGTTTTTAAAAAGTTAAACATATACAATAATATGATCCAGTCATTCCACAAATAGGTATTTACGCAAGAGAAGTGAAAGTACATGTCATACAAAAATCTGTATATAAACATTCAGAGAATGTTTCATTTGTGATAAAAACCTGGAAACAACCAAACTGCCCATCAACAGATGAACAATAAGCAAATTCTGGCATATGCCTGTAACAGAATACTACTCAACAATAAAAAGGAATTAAACCACGAATACATGATACAACATGTATGAATCTAAAAATAATTTTAATAATAATAAAGTAGGGGCGCCTGGGTGGCTCAGTGGGTTAAGGCCTCTGCCTTCGGCTCAGGTCATGATCCCAGGGTCCTGGGATCGAGCCCCACATCGGGCTCTCTGCTCAGCAGGGAGTCTGCTTCCTCCTCTCTCTCTGCCTGCCTCTCTGCCTACTTGTGATCTCCATCTCTCTGTGTTAAATAAATAAATAAAATATTTAAAAAATATATAATAATAATAATAAAGTAAAAAGAAAGACCCAACAAATAAGAGAACAATCTGTAGAATTCTATTAAATTAAATTCTAGGAAATGCAGATTAATCTTTGACAGAAAGCAGATCATTGCTGCCTGGGGACAGGGGTAGGCAGGGAAGGGCCAGGAGGGGCAGGTGAGAGGAATTACAAGAAGACTTTTGGAGGTTACGGGTAAGTTCATTTTGTTGATTTTTGTGGTAGTTTCACAGATATATACCTGTGTTAAAATGCAACATATTATACTCTTTAAATATATAAAGTTTATAACTCAATAAAGCTATTTAAAAAATAACATTTTTAATACTGTTCAAAAGCATGAAATACTAAGTGACGAATTTAAAAAAAACAACATTCAAGACCTTTGCACTGAAAACTATAAAATATTACTAAGAAAAAGAAAAGGCATAAGTGTACTTGTCATGATGAACACTGGATGATGTATGGAACTGTTGAATCACTACACTGTACATCTGAAACCAATATGACACTGTATGCTAACTAACTGGAATTGAAATATAAAAACTTAAAAAGTAAAAAAAAAAAAAAAAAAGATGACCTAAATAAACGGAGAAATTTATCATGTTCATGGATTGGAAAATTCAATATTGTTAAAATGCCCACTGTCCCAAAATTAATCTATACACGCAATGCAATCCCAATCAAAAGCCAGCAGGCTTTTGTGTAGAAATTGATGAGGGAATTCTAAAGTGCCCTGGGAAATACAAAGGACACAACAGTCAAAATACTTCATTTATTTTTAGTCAAAATACTTAAAAAGAAGTTGGAAGACTTACACTCTCTGATTTTAAGACTTAATATAAAGTTATAGTAATTGAGACAGATTAATTAGTGAAATTGAATAAAGTCCAGAAATAGACCCATACATATATTTGAACTAATTTTCAACAAAGATGCCAAGGTAATTAAATAGAATAATTTCAACAAATGGTGCTGAAATAAATGTATTACATCATATGAAGAGAAATGAAACTCGATCTTTACCTCACATCACACACAAAAATTAAGTGAACACTGTCCCAGACCAAAATATAAGAAGTCAAAGTTGCAAACGTTAAGAGAAAAAGCTTTCTGATGTTGGGGTTGTCAAAAATTTCTTAGACAGGAAACACAAAATGCATCTTTTAAAAATTTGGTCAATTGGACTTCACTGAAACTTAAAAACTCCTATTCTTTGAAAATCACCATTATAGGAATGAAAATACTTGGGGCATCTGGGTGGCTCAGTTGGTTAAACATCTGATTTTGGCTCAGGTCATGACCTTGGGGTTCTACGACTGAGCCCTCCTGCATAGGGCTCTGCACTCAGCAGAGTGTCTGCTTCTCCCTCTTCTTTTTCTTCTGCCCCTCCCCCAACTTGTGTACTCTCTCAAATAAATAAAATTTTTAAAAAATATGAAAAAGCTAGCCACAGACTTGGAGAAATATTAATAATCTCAATGTGACTGTCTGAGAAAGGATCTGTATCAAGAGTCCTTTATAACACACACACACAAAATAAAATAAAAACCCTAAATTTAAAATGGAAAAAAAGAAGATACACAAATGGCCAATAGCACATGAGGTCTCAAGATCATTATTTACAGAGATAAATGCCCACCGGAATGCCCAAAATTAAAAAGCCTGACAACTGTTGACAAAGAGGAGGAGCAACTAGAACTCTCATACACTCTTGGTAAAATGTAAAACGTTACTGTAACTTACTTTACTTCAAAGGTAATGATGACCATAGAATTTTTAAAAGTGTCTAACCTAGGGTTAAGGGGCTATTACAAAGGAGGCAGGAGATTTTTTTAAAAGGAATAATGCACAGGTAGATTAAATTTCTGTTAATGCTCTAGGTATTGGGTTGGGTAAATACACAAAGAAAGACACGCATGGAAAGGAATGCCAACACCTGTGTCATAATTAACCCAATTCTGTGGACCTGAGACACAGATTAAAAAAAAAAAAAAAAAAAAAAGGTAGTCACCTCACCCATATATTTCCCATGTCTCCGATGTAGGGAATATGCGAATAAATCCACCTCTCCGATCATTTTCTTCCTTCACTCTCCGTAAAACTTTGATCTATATAGAGAAAGAGAAAATTGCGTAAGTACTCATTTTAAAAACTGTAATCCATGTGTTTACAGGGCAGAGGAAGAGAGTTACAACCCACAAATATGAAAGAAGCATGAAGGGAGAGGTTAATTCCATTTAAGATTCTGTTTTCTAAGAACAAGTTTCTCCCATCTTGAATCTTTGTTCAATGTAAGGTATGAGCTGGTCATCAACATTATAAATCACTCACTAATTTTCACTGAACCCTATGTTAGCCCACAAAGGCCTGAAATGGAGTTATCTTTACCTCCTCCATTGACAGACCAAGCACAGAACCACCTAACTTCCCCGGCACCTTCTCTCGGGCTGAGCCCACAAGGTTTTTCATTTCCGCATCACTGGCAGACAGTGGACGGGAACGCTAAGGAGAAGGAAAAACAGAAACAAACAAAATGTTTTCATCATCATTTCTTCATTTCTCTTTATTCAGTCCCTCAACATCATTATCTTCCCTAATATGGATAAACTCAAATCCAAAGCCCATTTCCTGTAATTACTCTCTTAGCCTTAAACCCTGGGAAATAAATGAAAGCTAGTAGACTCAAAGGCAAGAAGAGAAAACAGAATAGAAGAAACATACTATGGGTTGAGAGGAAAACAAGGAGAAAAACAAGAAAGACGACCACATGGCTTTCTAATCCAGTTCTTAATCCTAATCCTGGTTTTAGAGTACATCTGACATTTTCAAAGATATAGAAGAAATCTGAAAATGTTACCACATAAGATTAAACGTGTATTTATTTCAGTAAATAACTATATTCTTTTCAGCAGTGGGTAAGTGTGGGTTAGGAGAAATGAGACATAAGACAGAAAACCAAGGAACAATCTATTATGTCACAGGTGAAAATGGGGCCATGAGATGTTTTAGAACTCAGGCGTGGGGTTGGGAGGTGGGTGGAAATGGAGATAAGAGTCATCAGTGACATAGAAAAGAGATGTGACCAAAAGAAACACTGTAGCCACTGGACTTCAAGAAACATGACACTGGACTTCAAGAAACATGACCAAGGACAACTGCCTGGGCACTCCAAGGCAGCCAAATGGGCCATGCTCATTCAGTCTTCTGAATGCCCATCACAAAGGTCATCCGGAATGAAAGTTTCAAGTAATTCTGATGTTATGTGAGCAAAGAAATATAAAGGTAACAGAGGAAGTCAGAAGATATGAAGCTTGTGAACACACTATTACTGAAAGAGGTAAAGTGATAAGACAAATACATCTGCTAGTAAGAAGAAGAAGCAATAACTCAGGCAATGTGCATGCAAATTGTCTTCCTAAATTCCTAGAACATAATGAGAGAAAAGCAGGAACCTTTTTTTGGTCAGAAACTACTGTTTATTTTTCTCTCTGCGTACACTCTCTATGGAAAAGCTTTCAACCTTCTCAGCAATCCTCATTGTTACAGACTGAATGTTTATGTCTCGCCACAAATTCCTATATTGAAGCCCTAACCTCCAAATTTGATAGTATTTGGACATGGGGCTTTGGGGAGGTAATCAGGATTAAAGGAGGTCATCAGGGTGAGACTCTTGCCTGATGCAATTAATGCCCTTAAAAGAAGAGGCGGGGTGCCTGGGTGGCTCAGTTGGTTGAGCGGCTGCTTTTGGCTTAGGTCATGATCCCAGAGTCCCAGGATCGAGCCTCGCGCATCGGGCTCCCTGCTCGGCGGGGAGTCTGCTTCTCCCTCTCCCTCTGCCGGCTGCTCTGCCTACTTGTACTCTCTATCTCTCTGCCAAATAAATAAATAAAATCTTTAAAAAAAAAAAAAAAAAAGAAGAAGAGGCATCAGAGAGCTTGTACACTCTCTTTCTCTGCCCAACCATGTACAAAGAGGTCATGTGAGCACAGAGCAAGATGTTAGTTGTCTACAGACCACGAACAGAGACCTCAAATGAAACCTGCCTTGCTGGCACCTTGATCTTGGGACTTCCCAGCCTCCAGAACTGTGAGGAATAAGTTTCTGTGGTACTTGGTTACAGTAGCCCAAGGAAAACTAATAGCACACACCTGTATACATCATGAATGCTTTTACCTTTGACACACAGGAGACCAATACATACCAACCTTCAAAGCTAGCATGGGAGTTATAAAAGATAGATTTCCTCATAGGAGGCTCCATGACGAGATAGATACCTTTAGAGCGAAAAACCATGAAATCAGCAGATATAAGCAACACATAAAGGCAGGGACTTTCACTTGTTTAGCTTTTCCTATGGTATCTTCAGCACCCAGAACAGTACTTGGCATGGGATAAGAGATCAATAAATATTTGATGAAGAAATAAATAAATGAATGAATGTGCTGAAATGCAGATTAATCATGGTTAGAACTACACTTTGCAGAGGATTTGGGGGAAAAATTTAACTCCTTTTGCAGTCTCTGGGAATGCAGTAAACAGCACATGTTGGGATGAGAGGAGAATCAAAGGGCAACTTTAAAGATTTAGGAAGGAAATCCTGTAAGTAATATGATCTTTTCGAAAAGATTTTAAAGTGTGAACGCTTATTTGGTGACAATTCAGTAAGGCCAAAATATTAACTGGATGCTTTAAGGACTTTTCTCATTTCACACACTACTTATTGTTGGCTAAAAATACTTTATTTCACATGTGATGACACAGCTCTGATCAGAAAGCTACTAGCAGTCAAGGGCCTTATCCACGGTCAAGTAGCCTCATCACTCACACTACCTTAAAGTCCTCTGAAATTATGTAAGAGAGAATAT
>ML108103.1:0-23622 GCA_003697995.1 Taxidea taxus jeffersonii
TGGCAAACAACCAGCCCAGTAAATTCCAATGATACTTAAGAAAGCATTCATATTGCCTGAAATTACTCTGAATCAAACACTTAAGACCTGCAGGGTTTCCACATACAACAGTTCAGCTGGAATTCTTAATGTCAAAAGCAGCAGGGTACCTTAAGAACATACAAGCTTGAAAAACAAGCAGTCTACTCTTCTTTATTGCAACATTCTTCGGCAACAACACTGATCTCCTACCCACCGTGCACCGCAGTAGGGCAGTGGGAAGCTGGAGGGAGAAATTGAAGAAACAGGTGGTGTCCATGGGGTGCCAAAACAACAGGTTGACTCAGTCAGTTCTGTCCCACAACTAATCAATTTGGTGAGAAGAGAGGGGAGAGAATCTTAGTCATTCTGTTGTCTGACCAAACTGACTGGCTAGACCACAGTACAATTATCAATTAGGTCAAACTGTCAGATTTAGCAGTGCACAAGTCCTGCCTTTTAGGGATGTTACATAGTTCAAAAATCTTGGCTATCCAGGAAGACAGGACATAAGCAGATTACCCTCAACACACCAAAAATCACATATTTATTTCCGGAAAATACTGTTTTCCTCCAGTATTTTTTTAATAAAAGGTTAAATGCATTTCCTGAGCACATACAACAGACAGCCTGTTGTTTTATGATACAAATTAGAACTTTAAATTAGCTAAAGAAAATACCAGTTAACAAATACAAAGAAAACTGACCAAGCTCATTACAAGTCAAAGGATTAAAAAATTAACCTATTGAATAAACAGTTTTCAATATCAGTATTGGTAGCAATGGGTATTAAGGAGGGCATTTGTTATGATGAGCACTGGTTGTTATATATGTAAGCAATGAATCACGAAATTCCACTCCTGAAACCAATATTACACTATACGCTAACTAACTAGAACTTAAATAAACATTTGGAAGAAAAAAATACATATATTAGCAGCAATTTGAAATGTTGCAACATATTTAAGACAAAGGACTCATATCCTTAATATAAATCATAACAAAAAAATGAGTACCTTGATGGGTAAAAGACACAGTTTACCAAAATAAGTAAATGCCAAAATAAGTGGCCACTGACCATATGAAAAACCATTCAATATCATTGTGTAATCAGGGGTGCAAATTAAGGTGAGGTAGCATCTACTACTTATCAGATTGGTTAAGTTTTAAAAACAAAAACCAGTGTTGAACATAGCTGGCAACACTGGCAGTTTCATATTCTGCTGATGGAACTATAGCTTGGTCAAACTATATGGAAGGGAATTTGGCAGTGTGTATCAAAGACACAAAAAGGTCCATACTCTTTGATACAATAACTTGACTTCTGAGAGCTTAGTGTTAACAAAATAAATATTCCTAACAAGATTTATATATACGAATTTCATTATAGGGGCACCCGGGTGGCTCAGTGGGTTAAAGCCTCTGCCTTCAGCTCGGGTCGTGATCTCAGGGTCCTGGGATTGAGTCCCACATGGGGCTCTCTGCTCCGCGGTGAGCCTGCTTCCTCCTCTCTCCCTCTCTGCCTGCCTCTCTGCCTACTTGTGATCTCTGTCAAATAAATAAATAAATAATTTTTAAAAAAAAGAATTTCATTATAGCATTATTTATAATTATGAAAACATTACAAACTAAGAATTGATTTCAGTCCTTTAATACTGTTAAAGAACAAATATATATATAGGAAAACATTCACAGTATTTTAAGTAGTGCAGACGCAGATGATAAAGCTATACATATGCTAAACTCCCAATTGCAATAATAGAGAGAAAAAAAAAAACCGGTCTATAATGTACCAAAATATTAACTGTGGGTTTTGGTTGGAGGTGAAGGAATTATTAGAGATTTTAATTTTCTTTTATGTGTTCCTGTTTGTTTTTAAATTGTTTCCTGATTCCTTTAAATCACTCTCTTTGACATAGCAATTTTTCTTCTGCAAATCTAGCTTAATGAGGAAAAATTCTAATGACAAATTTTTTTCTCTATGAAGATGAGTATCATTTATATAGGAAAAAAATGGAACCAACTAAATATGCAACCAAACCAAAGAATGGTCAAAACATAGTAACCCAATTAATAAGAATATTATTGGGACATCTGGGTGGCCCAGCCAGTTAAGCATCTGACTCTTGGTTTCAGCTCAGGTCATGATCTCAGGGTCATGAGACTGAGCCCTGCATCAGGCTCCACACTCAGCCCAGAGTCTGCTTAAGACTCTCTCTCTCCCTTTGCCTCCACCCCTCCGCTCTTCTCTAAAATAAATCTTAACAAAAGTCTTTTTAAAAAAAAAATATTTTAAAAAGAATATTACTTAGCCAATAAAATTCAATTTATGAAAAATGCTTAAAAATATGAGAAATAGTTATAACCATCAAAGAAAGGCAGCACAGAAAATTGTGCATATATATATATTATGAATCAGAACATTTTAAAACTACAGGTAGGAAGAAAAAAGATGTACATCAAAATATTGAGTGGGATGATTGTGACTATTTTTCTCACACTTTTTTAGATTTTTCAACATCCTTAACTACTTTTTAAGCAACCTTTCCTTCCAAAAAATATCTTGTAGGGGCGCCTGGGTGGCTCAGTGGGTTGAAGCCTCTGCCTTCGGCTCAGGTCATGATCTCAGGGTCCTGGGATCGAGCCCCGCATCAGACTCTCTGCTCAGCAGGGAGTCTGCTTCCCTTCCTCTCTCTCTGCCTGCCTCTCTGCCTACCTGTGATCTTTGTCTGTCAAATAAATAAATAAAATATTTTTTTAAAAAAATCTTATAAAGGTGCCAGAGAAAATAAAAAAGTAAAAATATAAGTTAATTATGCATAAACATGAGGAATAATTATTACTATGTAAACCTACCTTAAAATATTACAATGTTTGTTTTTAGGTACAACCATTTTCCTTAAATCTCTTAGGAAGTATATGTCACAGGAGTCATGAAATATTGTCACTTACTTTAAATAGTAACACAAGACCAAGGACTTGAATGATTCACAAGATATGTCCTTCCTCTAATAATCCTAAAGATCAGTAAGTGTTTCAAATTTTGTAATAAAGTAAATGTCCTTAACATTTCCAATTAAAGAAGATCTAGCAAATAAATAAAGGCATGTTCACAGCAAACAAAAACATAATAAAAATCATAATCAAAATATACACATCCTCAAACTTCAATGAGACTCAACACTTTCTGGACAAAAGCATGTGAAAGCAGAGAATTTAAAAAGTTTCTTTGCAGCTCACTACAATTACCATTTAGAGAAGTTAACACATTAGCACTGTCTAGTTTTCTGACTACTTATATTCAGAGACTCAATAGAAGATATTAGTGAGTAAACACTATTCAATTATTCTAATTTGAATGTTGGATAAATATGCCAGCATAGCAACCTGTCCCTCCTAGGGTCCAGTTAAAATACACTATTTAATCTTCAAGGCTTAAAAACTTTCCAGAATCTCCTCACAAGACAGATGAGAGTAAAAAGATATGAAAAAGAAGCAAACAATTTTAAAATGTACCTGCCTCTCAACAAGGTAGTATACTTTAGAACGTAACCACATCTTCTTGTACAACACTTTATTCAGCAAGCAAAATTGTATTTTAAAGTAATGCTATTTGTTAAAAGACAACATATTATTGAGGAGACGATATCCAACTCCAATCAAAATATTATCATCATGTTTTCCTTACTTCATAAAATACACACAGGCTTTCTTCATATGATTAAATATATATAAGGACGGGGTAGCTACTCTTAACCCAGAAACAGGTTCTGCAACACCCATAGATCCAACCTGTCTTTGTGAAGCTTTGAGTCCATCTTGGCATGATGTTTGGCTGACGTATACAAAGAATCAGAGTCACTGCCCAGGTGCCAATATTATGAAAGGAACTGACTTGAAGTCTAGAAACTGCCTCAGGCAGGCCTCTGGGGAAGGTGCTTCAGTCCAACGGGAAGAAAGACCAAGGCCCCTCACTGAATGGCCAAAGTCCAAGGGCACCAGAGTTGGACCAATGTAACTGTTCAAGAGTGGCAAAGGACAGTAAAATGACCCCCACACACACAAACTTTGAGGAGCTGGTAGAACAGGGTTTTGCCAAGACAAGCACAGTGGGTGAGGGAGATGTTAGTATGATTAATCAATGCCACCTGAGGCAGCAGCTCTGGGTGTGTCCATACTGTACCTCAGTCATTGCCTGGCCATGACAAGAGGTTCCTTCAGCTACTGCCACTGAGAACTAGATCTTCCAAAGAAGATATCTCCACCTTAACTTGTCCTAGATCAGGCCTGGCATCCAGGACTAAGACCAGCCCTCTCTCTTGCCACAAACCTACTGACAGACATAATAGATATGCCAAATTTACATTCAGACCCCCCACCAGACAAAGGGGCCTTTATCTGTTCCCCAAGTTAAGTTTTGATACTTCTAAATTACAAAAGAGGAAGGGGCGAATAGCAGACAAGCCTAGCAAGAGTGCGCTAGGAGTCACTATTACCTAGTAGACTTGCAGCCTACTCCCCTAGACCCTACAGCTCTTAGTCACCCCAACCGCAGGAAACTGCTTTCTGAGACTGTAGATAAGTGACTTAAATGACTTGTATTTCATATTCCTAATTGTGTGCTCATCTGCTTTATCTCCACAATGATGTCAGCTCCTTGGGGGCAGGGCCCTATCTTCTGCTTGGTCAAAGATTCCCACACATCTACAAAAGCAGAATGCCCTGTACTCCCTACCACATGAAGAAACACACAAATTAAGGATAACAACACACCACAATCCTCCCTAACACATCACTGGGACAGAAGAGCTACAAAGATAATAAATCTCAGAGCCAACAGCTGGGGCTCCTACCAGAGTTTTATATGGAAGCTTACATATTTACACATATAAATAAATACAATAATTATCTCACTTCTTACACTCCAAGCTCTGGCTTTTATCATCCCCTCTTCTTGGCTTTACTCTTCTTTTTAAGGTCACAACACATTTTCTGCCACACAACTAGTATCTGTCTCAAAAAGGAAAGGATGAAAGCACAGATCTACAGCAAACCTACCACAACAAATGAAAACTGAAGTTTGTCCATCCACAGGCCATGAGCCTGTCCTTTCAGATCAGAAGTCACTTTCTAGTTCCTATAAAGGACAGCAACATTAAGTGTCTTTGTCAGAGGAGCACTCCTGGGCCCCTTCTTACAGAATGCTCTGTTCTGCTCAAGAGACCCTTGATTCCGTCTTTATTCTCCCTTCCTTATTCCATTTGCTGCAGCAGCCCAGATAGCCCAAAGGCAGAACTGCATGAAATGAGTGGGCTTTATCTCTTTGCACTAACACATCTGAGGGAAATCCCTGATACCAGGTATGTGTTCACAGGTGATCAGCAGACATCTTCAAAGGCAGTGTCATCACAAGGAGTAGGACAGGATTCCATAGTGGACACCAAAAAAATCAATGAACACCTATGTATTCTGGCATCTCTGGTAACATTCTGATGAAGAAATAAGAAGGCTTTCACCAAAGTCACTTACAACACATACACAGCAGCCCTAAGATTGTGAATAGTTTGTAGATTATTTTTTTAAGACAAAACAACTTTACTGGCCTTATGGGGATACCAGAGCAACTTCACCAGCAAGCTAGGCATTTAGCAAGAAGCAAGCATTTTCAAGGGTAGAAAATGATTACAAGACCCAGGCAAAGCAACCTATCTCCAGGACTATCAAAGAACAAACAAACAGGGGCACCTGGGTGGCTCAGCGGGTTAAAGCCGCTGCCTTCGGCTCGGGTCAGGATCCCAGAGTCGTAGGATTGAGCCCCGCATCGGGCTCTCTGCTCTGCGGACAGCCTGCTTCCTCCTCTCTCTCTGCCTAATTGTGATCTCTGTCTATCAAATAAATAAATAAAATCTTTTAAAAAAAAAGAACAAACAAACAAACAAAGATAAACCAAAAAATCCTTGGTTTCTCTGCATTCACTCTGCAATGATTCCAAACTTCCCTAATAT
This sequence comes from Taxidea taxus jeffersonii, assembly GCA_003697995.1. Taxonomy (NCBI): domain Eukaryota; kingdom Metazoa; phylum Chordata; class Mammalia; order Carnivora; family Mustelidae; genus Taxidea; species Taxidea taxus. The sequence goes on from ML108103.1 coordinate 6,024, forward strand.
ATAAATTAACTGGCTATTTCTTAAATATACAAATTCTCAGACATTATTTCAGACCCACCGAATCAGAATCTTCAGGAAAACACCCCAGATGGAATCATCTTCATGCCCCTCACTATGTCTAACTCCTTTTATGGAGGGGTAAGTATCAATTCAGTAAAGAGTACTCCTTTGGATCCTTGTTACTCACGCAGGACTCAGGGCTCTATAAGGCAAATTCCTGAGAAGATGCCAAGGGACACAAGTCATATGGAGACAGACTGCAACTGAATATAAGAAAATCTTTCTAAAAATCAGAGTTGTCCAGAGATGAACTAAGCTGCCTCCAAAGGCAGGAAGCTACCACAAGAGGTAGGCTACTCTTGACAAGGGTGTTGTTAAGAGGAGCAGATCCAGCATGAAAAGGATAGAAGGACTAGATGGATTTTAAAGTTTCTGCCAATACATAAGTCAACAAAGAGGAAAATTTCAGCTACCCATTAATTAATAAAAAGAGACAGTATAAAAGTCTATAGGTGGGGTCAGCTTTCCAACTGATCTTTTCTTTTCAAAGGAGAAAGGAGCATAAAGACACCCCTGACTCACCATTGGCCTCTCCTCCAGAATGTCCCAAATGTGGGGAGGACAGAGCGGGAGTTACAGGTGCTGTGACAAAGCCGACCTGCTGCTTGGATGACTCTACATGTCGGGCATATGCCAAACAAGTTTTTATCGACCAGAGAAGGGATGTGTGTGACGTAGTACCTCCCCTCAAGGAGCAAACCTTGTTGCAGAGATAGCTCAGGCACTATATGGTTCTCTCAAGGTTTTACTTATCACGTCTCATCTTTAGAGTTTTGTTTGTGGTAGTGGCTTTTAGGGAACGTTCTTGGTAGGAAAAAAAACTTTACTAAACGTACATATCCTCTTAGTCTAATACTAGTTTGTGATATCAAGCTCTTAATGAAAAAAAAAAAAACCTCAAAAAAATCATCAAAACAAACATAAACTTAGTTAACTCTAATTTTAAAAATACCATTCCAATAATCCCCCAAATGACCAAATTACAATAAAGTGTGGCAACTCTGAACAAAATAACAGAATTTGCTGATCTAGTAATATAGTAATACAGGAAACAGTAGAAACAGCTCAAGTGAGAGGCAGGGGGTGGATGACAGTGACTTTGAGGTTAAATTCCAAAGTCAAAGTGACCTTTATGATTTGCAGAAGTGATCAGAAAAAAAAAAAGAGAAGAAACCACACACACACACACACACTGAATTTCAAAATGGCAAATTTAAATAAAACATCTGGGGAAGGGAAAAATTTGGTTTCTCCCCAAATGTAAGGTAAGCAATGACTCTTGCAAATACTATAAAAAAAAAAAACTGTCTTGGATTACCACAGTAATCTAGAATAAGAAAATGACTATAAGTAATTGTTCAATTGAACAAACATTTATTGAGTGCCTATTAGATGCCAAGGCACTGTGCCAGGTACAGGGAAAGGGCATTAGGAAAAAAATGCATAAATGAAAAAACACAATTCTCTTCCTTAAGAAGTACACACTAACAATAAGCACTTGAGGATGTTCTAAGTGTTTTTGTGTACATGTGCCCATTTGTACAAAAGACAGAAGTGGTGTGGAGAGTAGAGGAGGCACTGGACTGAGGACCAAAGGAGAGATTCTAGTCTCAACTCTAATTGGCTCAGTGACTATGGACAACATACCTGAGCAAAGGGAGGACCAAAATCCCTCCCACAATATTACAATACTAATTAAATATAGATCTGGAGGAGAATGCTGGTCTTCTACCTCCTAGTCCAGTGATCTTTCCAAAATATTATACATATGGTAGACCAATAAAAACAGCAGAGTGGAAGAAAGTAAAACCTTTTGGTTTCAAGTCATTTGCAAAAAAAGGAAAGAAGAAGGGAGAAAGAAAATCAGGAAAAAGTAGGAGGAAAATAAAACATTCAAGTTGTGGCAACCAAACAGAAATGTCAAGAAAGCAAGCACTTAAATAATAAACGGAAACATAATATAAGGAAAATGTAAAATCTCTTACTATATTTTCATTCAAATCATGGTAGGATTTTTTTACTCAAAAAAGCACTAAGGATAAATAAAGGGGGTCCAAAATTATATATATGAATGAAACTTGAAATAAAAAAGACAACAGAAAAGAAAAGGATCTGGGAGAGGATTTATAATATATCACTCAAATATATGAAGCCCTTCTAAAGAGACAATGGAGACCCATTGTGTCCAGATGAACAAGAAGAAATGGCATTATACTCAACAGATTTTATGTTAGCAATTTTAAAAATCTTTGATAGTCAGAGGGATAAAAGACTGACATAGCTAAGGTTAGATTAATTCTGGAAATTATTAAAATTAAGAAGGAAAGACCCCCATGTACACATTATATACACTTCAAGGCAGAATAATGAACTATCAGTGGAGTTCCAACAAGTTACTGTAAACCTTGAAAAACACAGATTCTCAGACCTGCTGTATCAGAATCCCTGGGTGTTGAGTCTGATTTTGATCATCAGCTGAGTTTGATGCAGCCAGGACATGGAGCCTCCTTCTATCACAGGGGATGGGGTAAGGAGAAGAACCACCAGGAATGGTATCAGAGTGGGAACTAGATCAATGCAAATTTTGTGGGCAAAATAGAATTTCTGCGGGTGTGATATTTTTAAAATGTATTGTAAGGCTGCTCTGAAGCATCCAAGCATATCCCACTGAATTTAAACATTTTCTAAAGGTCCTGAAGTCAGCAAATACAGTTCAGGTAAACCAAAAGTTTACTCCTCTATACCACAGGAAGCCCATGGAAGAGACAGTAGAGTGGGAATAGCATAGTGGGATGCCATGGAGATGTGGGTAAATATTTTTAAAAATCAAAACATCAGGAAAAAGAAAAGAAAGACAAGAGATAATCACTCTCCTTCCTCCCAGCTCTACCACCCTAACCCTCTCCCTGCCAAAGAATAATAATATAGAAAGAACAAGAAGAAAGAAAGGAAAAAGAAAACTAGTGTTAGGATAAACTTCATCCTCAACTGAAAGAAAAAAAAAATTGCTCTTTGTGATTTCTTTTTTTAAAAGCAAGAGAAGAATTCAGCTGAGAAATTATCTAGCAGGCTTCAAAACCAGGGAATCACTTCCCATTACGAAGCAAAAGAAAACAAGGAGCAAGAGGTGGTCTTGGATAGCTGTTTAGACAATCAGACAGACGGGCTGACTGCTTCTTGCCTTAGGAACTCAATGACATTTAAATTAATGACTGGCCACAATCCCAAATACAGGAACACTCAAAAATTGGGAAGAACGTGTTAAAATTGGTACCTTGACAAAAACACAATGATAACAGATCACGAAGATTCAAGAAGACTTCACAACTAGACTCTGAAAAGATTTAAGATTTATACCAAAAAACAGGTTTTTAAAATATTTTATTGCGGTAGTTTAGCATCTGAAGAATACCTGTCTAAAAATCAACATATCCATATCTAGTCCTTTGAAGTAACTAACACTCAACTTGTCCACTTTAAAGCTTGCTGGTAATAGCAATACTTCATCAGTACCAAAGTATAAAAGAGGTTTATACTATGTACTGAGGTCCTAGAATGAGAGAAGCCTTATGTGTCAAAGTAATCCAATTTCCGACATCGATCTTACCATTTAACACTTAATTTTAAAAACTGCTTTGCAATCCTATTTATTATCCCCTCCAACTCTCTAAATAGCCCTATAGTGTATATAGATTATTTCTTCAGTTCTTTTCATAAGTGAGGAGAGTACCTACCATGAAAATTAAGTTATTTACTAAAGCAAGTTAATGGTAGAAACCAAGGATTGTAATCCTTAGACTAGCCCATTGTTTATAGTCCTTTTTATCATAAATCTACACTTACAGTCAAGCTTTTACTCAAAAGAAAAAGGAAAGGCAAAAACGCCATCCTGTTTCATTAAATGCTTCCGAAACAATGATTTTTGGTTCATCATCACACAGCCTCCTGGTCCACTTCTGAAATCCTTAGGGACATAGTGGTGCATGGAATTAGAGCTTTCCAAGAAGTACCTGGTTGGTGATGAACAACTCAGTACTGGGACAAAAAGATTAAAACAAACAAACAAACAAAAAACTTGTTCTCTTTTAAACATCTGTGATTGGCATGCCAACTATCTGTTAACAATGAACAAAGAGCAAATTTTTCCGAAGCTCATCATCTTTTTAACCTTTTCTTTGCTCATGCACCAGTTTTGGTGGTGGTGTTTTTTTGTTTGTTCGGGGTTTTTTTTGGTAAAGGTAAAAACTTCCCTCAGATTAGTCTAGGAAAAGAAGAAATCTCAGTTTAACAAACATGCATAAGCTACCAACCCTCTGGAAAGACGAGTTCATAAAAAATAAAACACGGCCCTGCCCTGAAAGGACTTTCTGAATACCTTATATGCCATGGGTTTAATATACATTCTCTTAATTAATCCCATTAGCTGGGTAATTTCATTCCCATTTGATTGGTGGCAGAGCTGGATTTGAACCCAGGATCACAGAGGGCTCCAAAACTCAAGCTAAACAGTCTAAAGAAAATCGGAATCTAAGGCTATGGGTGGGATGGATAAGACGTGATTCGATTTCCCTTTCCTCGGTCCAACCGTGTTTGGAAAGACTGCTGCTCATATCCAACCATAAAGAGGCTTTCCAAGGAAGCACTTTGAATTAACGTATCCACTTTTCCTCACCCGCCCCTGCCCCACCCCCAGCCATGCCAAAAGAGCAGCAAATGCCGCTGCCAGGTTGGAGGAGTTGGTGATCGTCACACCACATTCCTGGGGCTGGACACAGACCCTGAAACAGCGCCCGAGCTCAGCGCCTCGGAAAGAATAACAGCAGTCGAGATTTTTAAATCATGTGGCTCAGCATGTAGCCACACCAGTTTGCCTACTGCTCCTGCCTCCACCTTTCAAAGTCTCCGAGCAAAACACACCGGACTCATCGGGAGCAGGGATTCGGAGTGTCAGGACTCCCGCGCACCACGAAACCCTGTCCCCATCCAAACCAAACCCACCCACCCCGACGGCGTGCCTCCCTCCGCCAGAACTAAGTCTGGCAGAGGAGGTACAAGCCGTTGAGAGCTCGGAGGCCCTGCCCCCGCTCCCTCCACGCCAGAATCTGGCATTCCTTTGCTCAACCCATCTGCGGTCCCCGGCCTGCGAGGGTTCGTCTAGCGCAGCCGGCACTCGGCTTTCTCCCTCGACCCCAGGAAACGCGGAACCAAAGGGCAAAACAGCCCAATTCCCCGAACTCAAGCGCCTGAGAAAGCCAGTTTCAGGGGCTCGCGGCCCGCCCCCCCTTCAGCCGAAGAGGCGTGTGTGGGGCCACCGGCCGCCGGGCGTAGGAGGCGGCGGGGAGTGCTGGGGCGGAGGCCGTGACGGTGTCCAAACTTTGGGAAACCGAGTGGCCTCACTCGAGCCCGGCCTCCTCGCAGAGTGGAGGACGGAAAGGGGTGGGGGGGAGATGATCGCCCCAGGTGGCCGGCCAGGCCGGGGCGGCAGTGAGCGGGCCCCGGCGCAGGGGACAGCACCCCTCGGCCCGATACTCACCACGCGCGGGGGCCGCGCGGCACAGCCAGAGAGCCAGCAGTGCCCACAGCGGAGCGGGGCGCAGGGCGGGCATCTTCTCGGTCGCCTCCTCCGCCGCCTCCGCCTGCGCAGATCCACATGAGGAGGGGGTCCCCACAGAGGGTCCCCCACTCTCTTCTCTCCTCCTCCTGCTTCTGCGGCTCACGGCCTCGCGCTGTGCCCCGAAGCTCAGGCTTAAGTGGCCCCACTGCCCGCACCCCAGGTCTGCCGCTCCTGGGCCGCCGCCTCAGCCGCCGCCCGAAGTTTGGCTGAAACTTTCTCGGCTGTGCACCGAAGCAGCCTCGTGTGTCCTTCCGCCTCGGCCGCCTCCTCCCACCGCAAACCCCGCCCCCCTGTCGCCACGGCCGGGCCCGCCGCCTTCGGCACCCAGGGGTTTCCCGCAGGAAGAAGCGCCGGCCCGAGCTGCGCGCGGAGGGATCTACTACGAGTCCCCCGACTGCCCCTCCAAGCCTTCTCCAGCTCGCGTCTGGTCTCGACGCGCCTTAACTCAGTCGGCGCTGGACTGCCTCGGTGGGCAGGGCCTCTGTCGAAGGAGGTGGGTGATAGGACCCTGAACTTCAGACGCTAGGGTTGCCGAGACCGTGAACTTGCCGGGAGAGAGAGACCCCTTCCGGTGAGATAGGTGTCGCCCCCACACACCCACACTTACACACACTCCCGGGCCAGCTGGAGGAATGAGCTAGAGAAGGACCAGCGCTGTCAAAGAAGGAAATGGGGGCTCAGGCGCCAAGCCCACTGAAAAGGAACACGGCCATCAACCCCAGTTGTGTGCCACACCATTCATTCATTCATTCATTCATTCGTTGATTCAGCAAGTATTTCTTTAACTGCCTTACTTTGCGTATCAGTGTGCTCAGCACAATGGGATCATACTACAGTCGGAGGATGCACAAGCTACTTTTGAGGAGAATCTTGTTTTGCTAAAGATACTCATTGTAACATTGTTTATAAAAGCTAACAACCGACATATATGACACCCCGAATCCCTGGAAAAGCCAACAATTGGAAACAGCCTAAACCCCATCCATGAATAATGTATGGCATACTTATAAAATGAAATACAGCAATAGATGAGACTATATTCATATATTCAATAGGGATAACTCAAGAATAAAATGACAGTGAAAAGCTCAATGCAAAAGGAGATATAAAGAATATCATTTATGTATGTTTAAATTTTTTCAAAACAACACTATATATTATTTATGGATGCATACCATGCAATATATAGTAATAAATATAACCAGAGTAGTGGTTACTTCCAGGGAGGAGAGTGGGGAATATGATCAAGCATGGGTATATGTGGGCTTACTATTTGTAAAAGAAAACAGCTGAAAACAGAACAAGCAAAAAGGTTTGTATGGTTGTAACATTGCAGGGGACAGCCACCATAAAAGCAAAGGCACAGATAAGGGAATAAGATGAGTTCTGGCACTATTTGCAGTGATAGGAGTCAAGGAGGGAAAGAGTATTGGGACCAGATTGGTAAGATCTTGAAGGACCAGCTGAGAAGGGGGAGGTGTAGTTATCTCTCAGATCATAGAAAACCACTGAAGGCTTTTGAACAGGAGTGAGACTTGATGGAAAGGAAAGTTGCTCTGATAATCCTGTGTAAAATTGATTGTCAGGAGCAGAAGGTGAACTGGAGCCCAAGGACCAGTCAGGAGTTTGTGAAACACTCCAGGCATGGGGAGATGAAGGCCTAAACTGATGCGGTAAATGTCAGAATGGAAAGGAAGAGATGGATCTGAGACAATCTTGGGGGGGGGGGCGGGGATGAAAACCTATGTGACTAATTGGATGTGAGAGTTTACAGTCCTACTGGGAAGGAAAATCCTACACACAAAAACTCTTCCTGCTTCTTACAGGATAAAATCCAAACTTTTAAAAGCAGCAAATACAGGCCTCTACTTCATTGGGCGCCATCTCTCATCCTCTCTGCCCTCATTGTGAACTTTAAACAATAACAGTATTGAACGACTTGAGATTTCCCCAAACATATCTTCTTGTTTCAGCCTCTGTACCTTCTGTTCCCTTGGTTTGGAAGGACTCTTATCATCCCCTTCCCTCCTTCTTTTAGTGAACTTCTAATCATCATTAATCCTTCAGTCCTGAGAAGACTTTGCTGACACTGTAACAAATTCTCCCCCTCACAGAGAGTCTCTCCACTGTACTGCTTCTTTATCTTATTAAAATACCTCTTTTTTACACAGACTGTTGGTATTTCTGTGTTCTCAACTAATTAGGAGGTCCTTATGGGCAAAGATCATGGCCTTATTGATTCCCAGTGTCTACAAAACAACACTACACAAGTACGAGAAGAGGTATGATTAGAGGCTTAAGAAGTTCCCAACTGGATTTGAATAAGCACTTTACAATAAAAAACCAAGTACTATTATTGAAAGTAGTCACTTTAGGATGCTAGAAACTCTTTTCAAAAATAACATAATTAGTCAAAATAGCTTTGGAATTTCCCTTGTGCAAATATGTTCAGGGAAAGATAATAACATTACTTGTTAGTTGTTGACACATAGAGTTACCAGTTAGAGCATTCTCTTTACTCACTAGATATAGTTCATGGTAACTTGGCTCTATACAAATTTTAAACATTACCTGCAAAGACTGTGTCACTATTAAAATATATTCCAAAAAATGTGAAGGTATTCATCTCCAAAGAGTGGCTCCAGAAATGACTGTGGCTTTGACTGATTAAAATAGGTGTGCAGTTTCCCAAGGTGACTGTTTTAAGAAAAACAACTATTATGTTCACATATAACTTTTGTTGGATTTGTTACCATTTTAAACTTACATACATTGCCACAAGGACAAGAGGAATAAAGATTAGATGATTAGATGTTATGAATCAAAGTAGGAGAAGTTTATGACCAAACAGGTGTTTTTTTTAAGAGGTTTTTTTTTTAAGATTTTATTTATTTATTTGACAGACAGAGATCACAAGTAGGCAGAGAAGCAGGCAGAGAGAGATGAGGAAGCAGGCTCCCCGCTGAGCAGAGAGCCCGATGCGGGGCTCAATCCCAGGACCCTGAGATCATGACCTGAGCCAAAGGCAGAGGCTCAACCCGCTGAGCCACCCAGGCACCCCCGCAAAGAGGTGTTTTAAAAGACATGTTTTTGGGACGCCTGGGTGGCTCAGCTGGTTAAGCGGCTGCCTTCGGCCTGCCTTGCTTGGCAGGGAGCCTGCTTCTCCCTCTTCCTCTGCCTGCCACTCTGTCCGCCTGTGCTCACTCCCTCTGACAAATAAATAAATAAAATCTTTAAAAAAAAAATAAATAAAAGACATGTTTTGAAGGAAGCTATGGATATAAAGGAGTCAAAACAAAACAAAATGGGAGCTGAAAATCAAGGGAAAAACTGGAGTTGGCAAAGACTAAGAGAGGAGAACAACTCAGTCCCACTTATCATGTAGCATTTTGGTGAATATTACCATGGGCCAAATCCTGTGTGAGTAGCTGAGGGATAAAGACAGACCAGTGACCAACAACGAAAATCCAGTATGACAGGTAGAATATTGTGGGTTCACAGGTGATGCGCTGTGAGTCCTGTCCCAGCCTAGGAGTGGGCAGGGAAGGCTTCTGGGAAAACCTCAAGAGCTGGACTAAGAATTAAAGAACCAAGAGATTAATCAGGTAGAGAAGAGATTTCTCATGTTTAGAGGTCTCAGGCTTTTTCAGACATAGGGAACAAGTAGAGGCAGGTAAACAATAAAGACCTGAGCCTGTCCCCTAACATGGCAAGATAAGAACTTGGGCAGGAGTTGTAGGGATGCAGAAAAGATGGGCATTGGTTCCTAAGTCTAGTAATTGCTTAGATGAGAGAGGAAATGTAGGTCAAGGAATCAGCAATGACCTCAGTACCTTGGAACATCATGGGCTATTCTCAGATATAAGAAACACAAGAGAAGGAAAAGGAGGTTGAAAGAGGAGATAAAAATGGCAAGAGATCAATGTAGCTGAAAGAGGGAGAGTTATGTTCAGGTAGAGCAGCCCCACAGCTGTTGATTACTTTAGGACCCTAACTGATCAGCAGGATGGAATTGCACTGAAATATACTTTCTCCTGTTGAGCTCTCCCCAAAGCTAAGCCAAAATTCTACCATGTGCAGTTAGGTGACTAGTTTCCTAATCCCTGTCAGGATCCAGAGGGTCATGTGGTGGTGTCTCAAAGCTTGAGTAGCAGCCAAGGATATGAAATGCCAGAATCTGCCTGGAAATGTCAGCCTCAAATGCACTCTGCAGTTTAATTACACTACTGGACTTGGGAATGGTCTTCCCCAGGACAGTGCCTCTAATCGAAGCAATTCTTACTTTATAGGAAAAATTGGCGGGAAATTATTCAGGTAATCCCATAACTAATTAGCTATTGCTATTTCTTAAAGTTTCATAACTATACTGAATCAAAGAAAAATGGGATCCCCCAAACTTTCATCTGAAGTAAACAAAACAAAACAAAAACCTCTGTCTCTGGGGCCCAATTAAAACCTACAGACCATTAGCAGTAGAAAAACATGAATAAGGCCAGCACTAGTTTTCATTTTAGTTAAAACTAAAAATATATGTCTTTATTAATTAAAACTCAGGTAAAACTGCCACTCAAAACAAATGCAGAATTAGGCACTTACTTGTTCTCAAATCTATTCTCTCAGATCCCATAGACTACCAAGCAAGCCCCTCAAAGACAGAGATCCTATGTTGTCCATTTTGCCCCAGTTCCTCTCACAGTAGTACACATAAGTGCTCATAATATGTTTTGAATAAATGCTGAGTGAGGGACATATATGTATGAATTGGAGAAAGATGCATAATTATCTAGGTCTTTTGGAGAATCTTAGGCTGGATCAGTTAAATGCTACAGATGTTGAAGAAAAGATTCTGGTGGGGTGCCTGGGTGGCTCAGTTGGTTAGGTGTCTGCCTTCAGCTCAGGTCATGATCCCGGAGTCCCAGGATCAAGTCCCGAATCTGGCTCCCTGCTCAGTGGGGAGTCTGCTTCTCCCTCTGCCCTTCACCCCACACTCTCTGGAGCGCTCTCTCTCAAATAAATAAATAAAATATTTAAAAAGAAAAAATGAGAAGATTCTGGTGTACGTATCAGCTTAGGGTGAGTTCCTCCACACATCTCGCCACATAACCCAGGAACCTGGAGATGTGTGATAAAGTGTTCGTAGAAACAAGAATTAAAAGGAAGATTTCTTTGCAAAATAATACCTTGCACTTGTGCAGCGCTTTAGGCTTTTCAGAACACTTTTAAGTATATTATCTCATTTGATTCACAAAGCAGTCATGGGAAACAGCCAAGCCAGTCATTATTATCCCCCATTTCACAGATGAAGAGACTGAGATAGAGTTTAAGTGCCCTGCCCAAGGTCAAGTAAGTAATTAATGACAGCTGAGACAAAACTCCTGCTGTTTTGGACTGCTTATTCAGTCTCATTCTACTGTCTCTTCCTGCAACAGTAATGAAGCACATCCAAGACCATTTTTAGTGTGAGCACCTCTGGGCAGCGGTCCACCAGTTTCACCATATTGGTGAAGTCCACTATACTGGTACAAAACGAGCTGACTCACTGTAATTAGGAAGCCCAAGCAAGCAAATACATTCTTTGATTTAAATACATTTTTTGAGAGCCTACCCTCTGCAAAGTACATCCTTGACTCTGTGGCAATACAGACATATAGAGAGAATAGACTTGAGAACAAGACCCAGCCCCTGTTCTCTGGAGATTACAGTGCATTCTGGAAGGCCAACATACAAATAACATAGCTACAACAGTGATAAAGCATGGGGCTGTGGGAAAGTAGAGAGCATTGTGATTAATTCTAAGGCTACTTTCATTTCATCCTGTCCCCGGCCTACAAGATATGAATGAACTGAGGTGGCCTATACAAACTGGACTGTGAACAGTTTAAACACAGGAACTGTCTCTCATTCATGTTTGTAAACCCCACAGCAGTTGGTTGGTTGTCTTGCATGGAGCACGGAGTAAGTACAAAATCAAGACCCACACTGTGAGAGGTCCCCCAGGTCCAGTCAAACAGAGGACAAGTTCCAGAAGACAGGAGCTAGTCTTGAGATTCAAACTAGTTCTGAGAATTAGGAGCCAATCAGCTCTTCAACCAATTGTCTCTGCTCTGATGAAGGGTATAAACAATATGAGAAATTATATAATTTGGGCTTCCTGACATATTGTTGCCCTTTTAGGACTGTGACTGTTCCAATGTAATGGATGTCAAGAAGAGGAAAACCTGAGATTGTCCTCGTATAATGAACTGTCCCTCATGTGCGTGTACTACATGATGAATGGTATTGTAACAAAGAGTCCAAAATTCTCTGCCATCCATGAGGTAAGCAGGAACGCTTACTTACAGGAATCCTCACTTTAGCCCTACCTACCTTAAAAATTTCTAAGTATTTTATGCTGGGAGGTGTTACAATTTAATCACTAAATTGATATATACATTTTATATATAATGACACAGAAAAGGATTGGTTTGTATGCACCAGGACGTCTCCCCAGTTCAAAAGGAGCATAAATCCACAACTGTGTAATTATCAAACCACAATATTATTGGATGACTCGCAGTGCTTCAGTCACTAAAATGGTTATGCAAGTGTAGATATTTATGCAATGTTAAGGCGTTTTGTTCTCAGAGACTATCCAGGTGTTTCTACCCAACATTCTTATATTCTTCTCTCACAATTAGCCAAGAAATTCTTGAGCAGTGAGGTCCCAGCATACAGAAAGTTTCCACCTTAAAGTATGAAAAAAAAAAAAATCTTCATCCTATCTGAGGACAGATCACATCTAAGTCCCCTGAAGCAGAAGAAAAGGGAACATTTTCTTATTATGTGGAATTCAAAGTGGTTAACTAAGTATGAAGGGGGGCATCACAAGTAAGGAAAATGAATCTCACTTTTTAAAGCAAGCATTAAAAAATCTTCTAAAGTAATTCATCAGGAGATAATTAATGGCTGGCAACAGGTATTTATAATGGAAGCGTACATGGCCTTAACGATAGGGTTTGCTTCTGAAAACATTCTAATTAAAAAGGGAAAGAGTAATTTTACAGGAAGTACAAATCAGTGGTGTGTATGTGTGCTAATGTGTGCAGAGACAGAGATGGTAATTGCTGGGCTCAGAGCAGGTATCTGGTACTGAAGGTAATGACCTTGTAAAATATACAAATAGGGTTTCCAACAAAGCTGAAAGTACATCATTATTACTCATGAATGTGGGAAGGAATGTAAAATTGGAACTCAGAAGGTGAGTGGTGGTTGTACCTGATCTGGATACTAACTTGTTTTTGTTTTTAATCATTCTTATTTTTGTTAAGAATAATGTAATATGACTACTGTGCTCTCTTGCTCAGACCACTGGTCTAAGCATTTTTCTTGCAAAACTTTGACTTTTTCCCTTTTATCCCACTTATTAAATGTCTAAGCAAGAAAAGAAGAACAGATGCTAGTAAGACAGAGTGGTTCCCACGTTAAGATCTCCATCTGAGTCCAGAAAATACACCTCATTGCCTAGAAGGGTCCTGTGGACAGTTCACACCTCTGTTGGTTTCTTTTGCAAGATATAGTTACCTCAAAAGAGCCTTCCTTAATTGAACTTTTATGGTCTGGAAGATTTGTCTGTCTACAGATGACTATCATTTAAAAGTGTTTATTAAAGGCAGCGGTTGGGGGCGTAGATCCTCTCTAAGGAGAAGAACTAATAGCAGGCACACAGACTGATTTAAGTAAATTCCACAAGCTGCAACTAGGAGACAGCCTTCAAGTTTCAAAAACCAAACTCGGAACATGCAAAAGATACTGTAGTTCCTTACTCATCCACTCCTTGGGGTTTTGAGGAGAAATGGGAAGTAAGAAGAGTTGAAAAGAAGAAAAACAGAAGAGTGGGAGAGGAAGGGGAAAGCATGCTCTGGAGTAATACATACCTGTTTGCGGGGGGGGGGGGGGGTAGCACAAATACATGCAAAAGAAGAAGCAACATGGAGTTCCTCCTTGCATATTTCCCTCTTCCCTCCTGAAGGCCTGGAGTGAACTCATACCATTGCTCTTAGAGATGAGAGAGAAGCACCCTGGGGACACCTCCCTGAGTTCCCTCCAAAGAAGTAAAAGTCGTTCCCTCTATCATAAATATTTATGGATAATAATAACATTCATCACATTAATATTGATAATGGCAGGACATATTAATGGAGCGCTGTCAGTTAGGCACTGTATTAAGCACTTTATCTGCTTTACTGTTTGTAATGTTCCAGCCAACTTATCAGTAGGTATGAGGATTCCCACATCACAGGCAGAAAGTGAAGCCTGAGAAGTTGCCCAAGAGCACACAGCTGCCAGGCAGAGGCACAGCCCAGGTTCATCTGACTACCTCCAGTAGCACACAGGTGACTTCTGCAAAGTCTGTATGCCTGCCCTTAGGTCTCTGCCTCAGAGATTCAACCCCACCCATTGTTTGGACTACTCAGCTGAGCACGGAATAACTTGTCCACTAATCATTTATTGTAAGCCTGGTCTCCCAAGTTTATTGAAACAAGGGTTTGATCACATACCTCCTTTGTGCTCCCCTACAGCATGATGCCCAGCCACAGGCCCTGGAACAACTCAAGGATTTCCTGTCCCTGCCTCTGCCACTCGGATGAGAGAAGCTCAAACAATTCTACAGGTTGGTTCCACCCTACAACTGTTTATTCTTAAATACTCTCTTCTAAACATATCTAATAAAAGACAAAGGCAGGGGCACCTGGGTGGCTCTGTGGGTTCAAGCCTCTGCCTTTCGCTTGGGTCATGATCCCAGGGTCCTGGGATCGAGCCCCTTATCGGGCTCTCTCTCTGCTCATCAGGGAGCCTGCTTCCTCCTCTCTCTCTGTCTGCCTCTCTGCCTACTTGTGATCTCTGTCTGTCAAATAAATAAATAAAATCTTTAAAAAATAAATAAATAAAAGACAAAGGCAATAGGGGAAGAACCAATTCTATTTATTTACATAGTTTTATTTAAATATATATTTTTTAATTAAAGGAAAATCCCCTATAATACCATTGCTAATAACATTTTGGTATATTTTATTCAGGTGTTGCTTCATATGCACCTTTCAGAGCTGTAATCATGACATACATATAGTTTGTATCCTGCTTCTAAGCTCTAATTCATATATCTTAAATCTTTTCCTGTGTTGCTACATAGTTGTCCTATGTAATATTGTTATTGTCTGGGTTAATTCCAGCATTGATGATAGGTAGAGCTAGAATGCTTTCTGTGTTGGTATTGAGATCTGTATCCAGATCATCCATTGTATTGCAGAGACAGCACCTGAAGACAGACCACCCATACTGCTCCCATTACCAAAGACAGTGGAGTGAATGGGGGGGCCCTGCAGCAGCTATAATGGATCAGCACCAAAGAATACCCCTACTCTCACTGCTGCTCCCTAACCTACTACCCCACCCCCACCTCTAAGGCATGTGAAGGCCTCTACCACTTTCCTCCGGCCTCTTTCCCTCTTTCTGTTCCCTGTTTCCTCCCCAGCAATAGGCCTCACTTCCCACTTCAATAAAG
Source organism: Taxidea taxus jeffersonii (assembly GCA_003697995.1). Classification (NCBI taxonomy): domain Eukaryota; kingdom Metazoa; phylum Chordata; class Mammalia; order Carnivora; family Mustelidae; genus Taxidea; species Taxidea taxus. Next base: position 21,239 of record ML108103.1, read on the forward strand.
ACATCTCCTAACTCAAATATCCCTTCCCCTGTAAAGCTGTCCCTAGCCTTCCCCATTTCTATACTGGCAGACCAACAAAGAGCTCCCCAACCTCTCTCCTTTAACCTCACAACTTAGGTCTTATGTTCCCACCTTTCCTTCCTGCCCTTCTATCTCAGAGACAAGTCTTTCCTTTATTCCAATGTTAATCCTTCTGCATTAACGGTTGATTTCATCCCCTCCTGCCTTTTCCAAGGCCATCTTGCCATTCATTATCCAACTGCCACCACTCTCATTGTCATCCATTTCTTCCCTTTTATAGATCTGATCCTCTTAGCCAAAATTTTCTTCCAGCCTTAATGCACACATGTGCCCACACACAATTACTGTCTATTGTAGACTCAAACAAATTTCTTTTTCACTCATAAACCTCTTAAAAGAGTAGTTTCTCCCTCGCTGTTCTTATTTCCTCAACCCGTTACAGCTTTCTGTTTCTACATTTATTGAGCATCTACTATGTGAAAACAATGGGGAAATAGAGATGAACCAGGCAGTCCCTGCTCCTGAGGAGCTTCTAGCTAGTGGGGAAGACAGTAAACCAAACAATACAGTACAATAAAATAAATGCCATAAAAGAGATATGTGCAAGAGGATCCATTGAAGGGTTGCCTGGAAGAAATTAGAAAGACTTCAGTGGTGTTTGAGTTAGGCACTGAACAATGAGCTCAATATTGCCAGGTAGAGACTATCTATGTATACATACAGAGAGAAAGTTGGAAGAGCATACAATTGACAGAGGGAACAACTTACTCAGAGAGCTGAGAAACCATGATATTGGTGAGTGTTTAGGGCATCAGCTCAGTTTTGGAAGAGCTGGTTCCTGATAAGGACTGCTTACAGAAGAGATGGAGAAAGACTTGTTCAGGCCAGTAGCTCTCAAACTTTTGGCATGCATCAGAATCACCCAGGATGTACTCCACTCCCAGAGCTTTGTGGTGGGGTATGGGATGAGGCTGGGTAGTTTGCATTTCTAGCAAGTTCCCAGGTGATGCTGATGCCTTTGGTCTGGAGACAACAGTTTGAGAACCACTGGATTAGCAACATGGCTTATGCTTAAATTATTCTAGTGAAATTACTTTTAGGTGTCACCAAAGACCTTCAGCTGCCAAATGCAATGAACTCCTTCTCAGTCCTCATCCTCTTTGACCATTTTCAGCATTTGACGCAATTGATGATCTTCCCAACCAGTCTCCCAGCTTTCAGTCTCACCTTCCTTTGTACATTCACTATCCTGAAACCCAGAGGACTACCCAAAATATAAGTATAACCCTATCACTCTGTACTTAAAACCCGCCAGTGGCTCCTATTCCCTTTAGTTAGCACCCAAACTCTATAAGCCGACACAGAAAACCCCTGGCATTTGGGCCACATTTACCTCCTCTCCCTGCCCCAGTGTTGCACAGCCTATGTTCCAAGAACATCAGACTATAGTCTGATAGACACACTTTCCTCTGCCTGGCATGCCCTTACCCCCTTCTCCCCTCCACCCCATCCTTTCCTTGATCTTTGTAATCCTAGCTCAAATGTCATCCCCTCTGTGAAGCCTTCTTCAGATTTGTTGTGCCTTTTCCTGAGCCCCCTCCATATTGGCTTCTGCATATTATACATACCATTTAACAACTAGTTGAACATATGATTATGATATTGGGACCTTCTTGAGTACATGGTCTATTTATTATTTTTGTTATTCTCATACAAGACATCCAATATAGATGTGTTGAATGAATATCGGGTACATAGGAGACAATAAATAAGTAGTGATTTAGGTAGACACCCACTGCCTAACCAATGGAACCTAGGGGTGGGTAGGCAGGCAAAAAGGAGGAGGACATAAAGACAAACTTCATTAATGAACAAGGGTCAAACATGCTACCTCACAGCCCTCTGACTCTCTGACTGAGATACTAAACCACAGACTTTTGTTTCACATGACTCTCTCTTTCTTTGATGACACACCAGTTTGTCAGCTCCATGGATTGGGCAGTTATGCAGCTGCCTTTCTTGCTTTCAGCAAAATACTCTCCAAGGAACTTATCCTGAGCTGAGGATCAACATCTGTGGAGACTGAGCAGGAAACACGTTGGTTGCTTGGCTTGGTGAGCATACCACCAGCAGGCATCTGTTTACCTTTCATTCCTGTCCTACTGCTGATGGAATGCTAGAGATTCTCTGTCTTTGGGAAGAACAGATCCTTTCCATGTTTCTCTTGCTCTTGCTTTTGCTCTCCCTTTCCTTCCCTCCCTCTCTTTCTGTTTTACCCCTGTACTTTCTGATTGCTGTGGTGGCCAGAAATAAAACAGGCCTGGATTTCTATGTGACCAGCTTGCATTCTCCTCATTCTCTAA
>ML108103.1:23632-44775 GCA_003697995.1 Taxidea taxus jeffersonii
ATCCCTATGAGAGTAGCCATTTTTCAATGATTCATATAGGCTAGGTGTTTTACATACATGATCCCATTAGATCCTCACAACATTCCTACAAGGTAGATGTCTTTAGCTCCATTTAACAAATAAAGATGTAACAATATGTGTCAACTACACCCAAAAACATTTTTTTTTCTTTTAAACCCTGCAGGTAAAGATACTGAGGCTCAAAGAAGTTAAACAACTTATCCAAGCTCAACAAGCTAATAAGTGGTAGGGGTAGGATGAATAAGTGGTAGGAATAGATGAATCCATGTTGTAATAATTCCAAAGTCTCTATGTTTTCCATTATTTATGTCATCTTAGAGAAATGAAGAGGCTGAAAGTTATAGAGTCAGCCAATGTTACATCAGGGATTAAGTTCAGGGTGGCCTGATTTCCAAGGTAGCCTACAAATATCTACTATATCAAGGGAATTATTCAAATGGGTATGTTTGATATTCCAAGAATTTACAAAACTTAAAAAATATATTGAGGCTATGATGTGAAAATGACTCAGATCTGGAAAAGCTGTGTAATTATCCATCAGTGTCCCATATATTGATTCTCCTTGTAGTCAATGGCCCTTTCCAGTTCAAGCACCTAAGCAGACCTTCTTCCCTATCCCCTAAAGTCACTCCCACTCAAAGCAGTGTTTTAAAAATTTTCCCTTCCCTCCTTCTTTTCCTTTTGGAGCACCAAGTATGACCAAAAAGGAGGAATAAGACCATGACTACAGGCACAACTAGTTTGACAAAATATAAATGATTGTTTATTTATAAAGCAAAGCCAAATTCAATAAAACAATGATTTTTTTTTCCTGGTCAACTTGACACTGGAAGAGTAGGTTTTCCTGAATATTTCCCTGCTCAACTGGTGCTCTTGGCATTGTGAATAAACAGAGCTGATGATAACATCCATCAGAGAGCTAAGCATACAAAGTGGGTGATAAAGTCAACAAGAAGCTGAAAACAAGATTTACCACGGATAAGCTGCCAAGAGTTGGCGCTAGATTCTAAGTGGATGCTGTGGCTCATCCATCTTCCCCCGTCAGCTTTCCACCCCAACAGTGTCATCTCTGCTTCCGCACTCATTACAAGAGAAGGAAAGCAGGAGAGGAAAGCTTAGGAGTCAACACAGGAGATGAGTACATAGCATACACAATGTGACTAAGATAAAATGCAAAGACTTGCTGATAAATTCTTAATGAATGCTATAAGAGAACAAAGAAGAGTATTTTAAAAGTCAAAATAATCAACCAAATAAAGATAATACTCTAGGAGAGCAAGTAGACACAAATGATTGCTGGACTTCCTTTGAGCCATATTTTGTTTCGTGTCCTAGCCTACCTCAAGCCCAGCTAAGGAGGTTTTAGAGTCTGTCTATTGTCCAAAGACTTGAAATTGTTTTCCTTGGATTATTCCCAATCCTGTATTTTCCTTGCCTCTCTTTTCAAAAGTAGGTTAAGGATGTTCAGATTTCCCTCAAGCATCTTAATGAGTTAGTCATGATTACAACTGCATCTTTTAAATTGCCCAACCCGTTGAAAGGCTGCCATGAAAGGAGCTTCTACAAACACAAGCTGGACTGTGTTTTTCATTTTCTTATGTTGCAAAATGTGAATGAGAAGTTGCCTCCAACTGCATGATTAGCATAAAAGGTGCTGTAGCAGAGAGGAGGTAGGTGGGCTACTGTCTCAATGGAAAATGTTGCTGTTGTTCCTGCAACAAACAGGTACTTTGAGACTCAAATAAGGAGAAACTTATGGGTTTCACATAGCTCAGGGCACATAATAAATTCTCAAAATTTGTTTGCTAGCTTGGAATCTTCTCCATGATCTACACAGTCAAGTAACCACTCTGTTTCCTCACTATCCACCCTTCTTGTGTTCTTTTTGTGGCTTGAATTTCAGCTTCATTACCTAACATGGTGTTTATGAACCTTTTTCTTTTTTTCATTATAGCCCTCCTAAGGAGAATTTTCAGACATTTTTAAAGTGCTCTTCCACATGACATTTTAATACCACAAACATATTGTTTTATCAGTTGATGTTCTGTGTTTACATCTGTACTTTGTACATTAAAAAATTAAGTTGTTTTTCACCCCCTGAGAATCATTCTTATTCCTGTTGAGTACACATGACCTGTCAGACCAGAGTAGTTTGATTTAGGACACAACAGACGCAGATCACAGAGCTAAATGCTAGGTGAAATCAATTTGGGAAGAAAACCCAGGAAGATGGTAGGCACAAGAGTGTGTCTAGATTAAGCGTAGCATGGATCAGGATAGACAGCTGGTCACAAAGTTTAGCCAAATGGAACATAGGTTGTAAAAGGCAGTTTTGGTGGAAAACAGAATATGGTTCAAGACAGGCAGAGACAGGAGAATATTGGTCCACTTGGTCAGAGAATGCCTCATACAGAGAAATCCCAATATCCAGAAAAGCTCCATGGAAGGGAAATTCCTCTCAGGTCTGTAGCCAGACTAGACATTTGCCTTTAGTTCTAAAGCATTCTTAGACTGCCAAGCTGAATGTGCCCCATTGTTGGAAATCACAGGGGAATATGTCAAATTGGTCCCTGTATTCCTTAAGAACCACCCACACCTCCCAGTACTTCGATCCATCTGTATCAGTTGAAAGAACCAAGCCTTTCAACCTGACCTGGAACTGTGCTATGGGGTTCATGTCCTCAGGCATTCATCAGGGTGATTGGATAAGAAGTCTGGTTTTCCTTTTCCTCAAGTCATTTATCTTCTGGAGATCCTTCCTCCCCTCACCTAAAAACAGGAGCAGACCCAGGGCCCTGGCTGAGCATTCTCAAAGCTGTGCTTCCTAAAGCCCTTAGGATCTCTTAGAGGTCCAGTCCAACAGCCTTTCCAAGGTCAGCATCTCAGTGGCATTTGGTACCGTTGTTCACTCTCTCCTCTTTTTAGAGGTCATTTAGACTCTGGTCTTCATCATACTCTGTTTCCTTGAGTCTTCTGAACACGCTTTACAAGTGTCTTCTCAGTCTCCTCCTCCCTCCTTTACTTTACTCAAGGGCATCCTTTATCTTTGGTTCATTTCGATTGCCTTCCATGCCCATCCCCCATGCTGGTTTGTTCATATGTTCGATTTAAGTTAATAAATATTTAAGACCTTGTTTTGTGCTGGCATAAACAAGATATGGTCCTTGTATACTCCTGTAGGGGAACAGATGTGTATGCAACCAAGTGAAACATAGTGTGAGATATGAAATACAGATATTTACAAAATATTTTAGCACCCCAAATGAGGAGGTGATTAATTCTGTCTTGAAGAGATCACAAAAGACATCACAGATGAAAAATCTTTTTAATTTGTACCTTGAAGAATGAATAAGGGTTCATAAAACAGAAAAGTTGAAAGAAAGGCATTACAGATAGATTAGGATGGGAAAGGAATGGCATGATCAAGAGAGGTTAGGAAGTCCATGTGACTTGAGGGGAAATAGGGGCAGGTCATCACAATGCCTAGCACATTCAATTTTTTAAAATAAACATGACTCGGGGCACCTGGGTGGCTCAGTGGGTTAAAGCCTCTGCCTTCGGCTCTGGTCATGATCCCAGAGTCCTGGGATCGAGCCCCACATCGGGCTCTCTGTTCAGCAGGGAGCCTGCTTCCTCCTCTCTCTCTCTCTGCCTGCCTCTCTGCCTACTTGTGATTTCTGTCTGTCAAATAAATAAATAAAATCTTTAAAAATAAATAAATAAATAAATAAATAAAATAAACATGGCTTACTTGCCATGCACTGTGCTAGGTGTTGGCAATACAAAGATAAATAAGCTGCTCTCAAGAGCTCTAAGTATACTACAGAGATAGACGTGTTCAAAATTTAATATATGCAATACAAGCTAATCCATACAGTGATGGTAGGTTGTATAGGAAACAAAATAGATGGTGACTAGCTTTGAGTGGGAGGATTAGTAGAGGATATCTGAGCTGAGCTTTAAGAGATGAACTGGAGGTGCATGGTATGGTAAGTAGAATAATGGCTCCTCCCAAAATGCCCATGTCCTAAACCTATTAATATGTCACCTTTCTTAGTGACAGAGATTTTGCAGATGTGATTAAATTCAAGGAAGATGAGGGGCACCTGGGTGGCTGTTAGTCAAGTGTCTTTCTTTGGCTCAGGTCATGATCCTGGGGCCATGGGACCCAGCCCTGTGTCAGGCTCCCTGCTCAGTTGGCGGGGGGGGGGGGGGGGTGTGTTTCTCCGTTCCCTTCTACCCCTCCCCCTGCTTGTACTATTTCTTTGATGTTCTCCCTCAAATAAATAAATACAATCTTAAAAAAATTTTTTCAGGGAAGAAATAAAGATTACAGATTATCTGGGTAAATGTGAAGTAATTATAAACATCTTTATATAAAAGGAAGACAGGGGACGCCTGGGTGGCTCAGTTGGTTAAGCGGCTGCCTTCGGCTCAGGTCATGATCCCAGCGTCCTGGGATCGAGTCCCACATCGGGCTCTTTGCTTGGTGGGGAGCCTGCTTCTCCCTCTGCCTCTGCCTGCCACTCTGTCTGCCTGTGCCCACTCTCTCTCTCTCTCTCTCTGACAAATTAAAAAAAAAAAAAAAAGGAAGACAGGAGTGTCTGAGTCAAAGAATATGTGACAATGGGAGCAGGGGTTGGACTGACATGGCCATCAGCCAAAAAATATGGGAAACCTCAAAAAGCTAGAGAAAGCAAGAATAGATTCTTTCCTAGAAACTCCAGAAAGTATATAGCTCTGGCAACACCTTGGTCTTGGCCCCATAATACTCATTTCAGACTTCTGATTTCCAAAAAAGTAAGATAACAAACTCGTGTCATTTGTAAGCCACTAAGTTTGTGGTAATTTGTTACAACAGTAAAAGTAAACTGCCACAGATGGGGCTGCAGGGAGGGTATAGGGGTGGAGAACATTCTAGGCAAAAGGAATGGCATAAGCAAAGGCACAGAGGCACAAACAAGCATGGCACACTGCTGGGGCAGGAGTTACAAGTAGTTTAGTGTTGCTTATGTTCAAAGAGCAGAAGAAAAGGCTGGAGTGTGACACAAGTGCCAGATGATATAGGGCCTTGTAAGGTGCTACCCTATCATGGAGCTTAAGCTAAAGCTTAGAAGGTAAATCAGGAGCCATTCAAGGGTATTAAACAAAAGAGTAAAAACACCAGATTTTCAATTTCGAAAGAATGGGTGAATGGGGAAAAGCCTGGGACAGGGTGACTACTTAGGAAGCTATTACAAGTGTCTTGAGAAAAGTGCCACAACTTGGACTAAAGCAGTATGAATAGGAGAAGTCAGAATAAAGAGATATTTAAGACTCAGAGAGTGATAGAATACTGGGGACAAAGATAAAGGGAAGAGTCAAGGATAACCCTAGATGTTTTTAACTGGACCTTAGTGGATAGCCAGGCTGCCTACTGAGATGGGAAAAACTGGAGGATCCTCTCATTTCTCAGATTCATGCTTTCTTTATTCCTGTGTCCAATAGTCTGATTAGTCTCATCAACCTGTATTTAGACTGTCCTTAAATTCTCCTAGCTACGTTTTCTAATGCTAGCCTTTCTCTTCCTCAATCCATTCTGTACGTTGTAGAACAACTAATTCAATATTCAACAGACACTTATTTAGTGCCTGTCATGTACCAAGGACTGTTATAGACCTTGGGGATGTTATAATTAACAAAGCAATTTAAAAAATAAACTAGACTACATTCAATCTAGAAGGCACTTTGGAAGGTAACTTTGGACTTTTCTAGCATGAATTCACATCTTCTACGATGACATTTAATTTCCTCTGACTTTATAGCTAAATTTTTTGGTGTGTGCTCAAGCTGTCAACTAGCTTGTCCCAAGCTAAGTATAAGAAGTCTTACAAATGGGTTGTGACCAGGACACCTGGGTGGCTCAGTTGGTTAAGTAGCTGCCTTTGGCTCAGGTCATGATCCCAGCATCCTGGGATCGAGTCCCACATCGGGTTCCTTGCTCGGCAGGGAGCCTGCTTCTCCCTCTGCCTCTGCCTGCCACTCTGTCTGCCTGTGCTCGTTCGCTCTCTCTCCCTCTCTCTCTGACAAATAAATAAATAAAATCTAAAAAAAACAAAAAAACAAATGGGTTGTGACCTAAAGCAGTGCTTCTCATATTATCTGTGGGTTGTTGGGGTGTTTTGTTTTGTTTTGTTTGGGGGGTTATTTCTTAAACATTTCCCAACTATTGGGATATGGGATATTGGGATATTGGGATATCGGATCCCAACATTAGGAATCTGATACCTGGTCTTCTTGCACATGGCTAGTGCACAGGTCATGCACATCCCAGTGACTCCCTGTGTGAATTCCACAACACCCAAACTCATCTATACCCTTATTGGTGACATAAGTCCACAATGATGTGCTTATATGTCACAGCATTCTTTATGTGCTCTGAAAATGTCTAAGTGCTTTCTTTTGACTTCTGTACTCTGAATTTCAACACTATCTGAAGACTACCCTTCAAGTCTCCACACTTACTGAATCCTTTAGTAAAACAGTTTTGAGGAATTTGGAACAAATTATATGGTGATTGCATTACTTGCTAGCCCACTGAAACCTATATTGGCCATGCTAGCTTAGAGTTTTCCTATAAATAGACCCTAGAGTATGTGGAGGTAGGTGAATCAAGAGCTCTGGGACTTCTTTTTGGCATTTATTTATTTCCTCTTCTTTTTCATGCTCTGCATTTACTTCTTTCATCAGCTATCTCCTTAATCTACCCCCAGCTCATACATATGAAAAAGAAAATGTGAAAGGTCTTCAATTCTTTATCAAGTTCTTGATGGAGATGGATCAACCACCTCGATTTCACTAGCCCTAAATAGATAAAGCTATTTAGCATAGATCTTCTTTAAGTCAACTTCAGCCTTATGAACTGGATGAGAGTAGGAAATAGGAGGAGGCTTTTGTCTCTGATTCACTGGCCCAGTGCTGATGCTGGACTTCCTCCAGCCACCAACGAGTACGTTTAGAGCCTCATATTACAGCTCTTTCGGGACTCTTTTTCAGTCCTCGTTATCCTCATCTCTTCTTTGGTTTGACACCATTAATTCTTTCTTCCATGTGAATAAACTCTCTTCGCCTACAGCTTCCATGACTCCACATTGGATGTGTTTCTACTTCTTGATCTATTTCAGTTTAGTCCTTAAAATCTCCTTCTCCCTCTCCTTCTTTCCCTAAGGGCCTCATCCTAGACCTTCTCCCTCACTCTCATGATCTCTAGATGATCTCATCCTCTCCTTTGGACTCAGTTATCAACTGGATATACTCATGACTTCCTGAGTATAAGACTCATAATTCCAACTGCTTTCTCAACATCTTCATGTAAGTATCTCACAAATGTCATGAACTCAACTTAATGTTTTTTCCAAAAGCCTCTTCTTCTTGCATTCTGTATCAGAACACTGGCATCCATTTAAATATTCAAGATAAGTGCTTGAAAACATCCTTGATTCTCCCTTTTCCCTCATTCTTCATCTTCAGCCAGTCACCACTCAATGTTCCAACACTGTTCTGCTTGCCCAATCATTCTCTTTGTCTCCACCTCGACTGCCTTGCTTTAGGCCTTCTCACTTCTCACCAGGACCATTCTCAGTTCTCCAAACCCTCAGATCAACAGTGTCATACCTGGACTCAGAGATGCTAGTCCTACCTTTTCTAGAGCCACCTCTCTCAGTTGATGCAGTCCTTTCTCTTGACAGGCAAATCCAGTCATTCATACTCTGGAATATTGATATTCATGGTTCTTCCTTCTCTAGCTCCTTGTGATACAATAAAAATTCCTTTCTGTAATGGATTACCAGGACTTTTACACACAGTCCTTAACTGACTTCTGTAGACTCTTCTAGTTTAACAATGAACAAATCACCATGTGTCAAATGTGCCACCTTTTCCACCATTTCTCAGGCCTCTGTACCTTTGTGCATTCTGTTCTTGCCACCAGGTATGAAGAAATCCCTGCCCTCTGCCTTGATGGGGGTATTGATCATCTGAGACTTGGGACCTGAGCTTTCTCTCCGGGGACGACTCCTCCAAGCACAGGCTGCATCTTCCTTTGCATTGCCACAGTACTTTGTGAGGCTCTTTATGGGCAGTTCCTTCAGTGGAGTTTTTATGAGCCAGGTGCTGGGCTATGTTCTAAAGGTACAAAGAAGATAGTCCTACCATCAAAGAGCTTGCCTTCAATTAGTGGAGAAAGACATAAGTGTAAACAGCAAATACGTTATTTGTTTTTAAAAAGTCAATGTTAGGGGCGCCGGGGTGGCTCAGTGGGTTAAAGCAGCTGCCTTCGGCTCATGTCGTGATCCCAGGGTCGTGGGATTGAACCCCACATCAGGCTCTCTGCTCAGCGAGGAGTCTGCTTCCCTTCCTCTCTCTCTGCCTGCCTCTCTGCCTACGTGTGATCTCTGTCTGTCAAATAAATAAATAAAAAATCTTTTAAAAAAAAAGTGTTACAAATAGTACAGGTGCTGTAGGAGAAGTATAGGCAGCACACAGTGGACAATAACCAAAGGCAGGAATGGCCAACTCTAATTGTGAGATTGGAGATTAGGGGAGAGAAACCTGAGGAAGTATGTTATAAGAGAGACAACCCAGTCAACCGCCTCAGGTCCCCTCCCTCTCTGGGAACTTTATACTATTGCTCAACAAACTTTGCTTTGCTGCCCACCCCAAAATAATAATGATGATGATGATGATGATGATAATTATAATAATAAATAAAGGTGCCAACCCTCCTGGAGGATGATGAGAGGAGGGCTTTGTAGGCAGAGGACAGCATGAGCAAAGGCCTGGCAGGACAAAACAGCATGTGCTGTTTAGGAAAAAGCAACTGGTCCTTTGTAGCTAATCTTGGACATCGGCATAGATGCAGTCAGACAAGAGGTTGGAGAACAAGGAGGAGGATTTGCCTTATAGGCAAAGAGGAACCACTACAGGGACAGACAAAATGTTTCAATTCATATTTTTATTTTTTAATTTTTTTAGAGATCCCAAGCAGGCAGACAGGAGAGCAGAGAGAGAGGAAGGGAAACAGGCTCCCCGCTGAGCAGAGAGCCCGATGCAGGGCTTGATCCCAGGACTCTGAGCCACCCAGGCACCCCCAATTCATATTTTTAGAAAGATCATTCTAGCAACAATGTACAGAGTGCAATATAACACTTTTTTTTCCCTATTAGATTTGAGCTCCATGATGTCACGTACTATGTCTCCTTCGTCTTTATCCTCCCGGTGCCAACACACTCATTCACTAAGCAATGCGAGAGTAGGCTGCCTGGTGCTGGTGCTGCAATGTGGGTCTGAGAGTCAAGGGACCTGAGCTCTCGGTCAGGCTCAGTGAGATATCAGCAAGTCCCTCTGTGCTCTATGCTTTAGTTTCCTCATCTATAAGATGGTGGCTTACTCAAGATCATCTTTCAGTTCTCTTTTGCTCTAATATTCTGTAATGCTCTAAGGGAGGTTCCTTTTTTTTTACGCTTGCAGTCAGTGTTTGACAATACAAATAACAAATCTGTCTCTAGTTTATAGAGGTGAGTGTCAAGAGCTTAGTGCACCATGAAGGACAAGTTGAGCCAAAGGTTCTATAAACCACTCTCTGAACAGTGGGCAATGATTCTGGTTAAATTATTCACACGATAAAAGGGTAGGTGCTTCCTGTTGTAGAGGGGCAGAATCGTGTCCTCAAATGTGTATTCCTTTTATAAGGAAGAGAATCAGGACTTCATTTATTATGACTATAAGCCTTTAAGTGATAAGTACATTTTGAAAACATTAGAAGCTTGAGGGAAACCCAGTGGTTTTATTTACTTTAAATTAGTTCTTTATTTATTGGCCCAGTAGAATTCACAGAGCTCTATCAGACTCTTCATGTCCCTTCCATAATTTTTGTATCTCTTTGAGTTAATAGAATATGCTCTGATTTTATTGACTCATCAGTGTAACACTGATTTCCATAATTTAAAATCCAGGATCCTAGCAACAGAGTCCATTTTTATTGACAAAGAAACAGACAACAACAACAAAGCACAATGGCTTCTCTTAGTCTTCATATTCTTTAATTTTTATCTTGATGAGAATATAGCCTTCAACACTCATGAGATAACTTTTTTTTAAAGATTTTATTTATTTATTTGACAGAGAGAGAGAGACAGACAGGGAGGGAGGAAACACAAGCAGAAGGAATGGGAGAGGGAAAAGCAGGCTCCCTGCTGAGCAGGGAGCCCCATATGGGCCTCAATCCCAGGACTCTGGGATCATGAACTGAGCTGAAAGCAGACGCCTAACAACTGAGCCACCCAGGTGCCCCTAAAAGAACTTTTTTTTTTTTTTTTTGGCTAATATGATTTTACTATTCTTTACTCAGAGATTTTTTTTTTAAGATTTTATTTATTTATTTGATAGACAGAGATCACAAGTAGGCAGAGAGGCAGAGAGAGAGAGGAGGAAGCAGGCTGTCCGCAGAGCAGAGAGCCCGATGCGGGGCTCGATCCCAGGACGCTGGGATCATGACCCGAGCCGAAGGCAGCGGCTTTAACCCACTGAGCCACCCAGGCGCCCCCAGAGATTTTTTTTTAATTAAGAAAACAAATTACCTTGATGCATTTACCTACCTTGATCTTTGGAATTCTCCACCACTGATATTGGACTACAATTATTTAAATTTAATCTATTAGAGATCTTGTTTCTTAATTTTAAAGTTTTATGTTTTACTAGCTTATTCCTGAGAAATAATGCTCTATCCAGTATTAAGCTTAACTACATAAATCACCCAATTTCTTAATATGCTATTCACAAACAGAAAAAACAAATCCTCACTTTGACCATAGTCTCATAATAAACACTGTCCTTGAATTTCTTTCTACTGTAAACCCTAGCTGATGAATCTGTGCCAGGGCCTGATTTTATAGAGTGGCTTGTAAAGCAGCCACGGTAATTTGAAGCCACAGATGCCTCAGCTGAAGTGCACCTCTTTATAACAAGCCTTTAGAAGAGGAAAAGAGGCGTGTTTATGAGTTTGGTGGACACAACGTGGTGGTACCACCCTTCCCTTCTTCTCTCACAGACATTCTTGTGCTCAGGTGGGCAAGCGAAGCCTATGATGCCAGTCACCCTGTGGGCTTTGACTTAGCTAAGTGGTGTGGATTCTGTTCTCAGTTGCTTGGCTTGTTCTTAAGAGAATCAGCTAACAAGTTGGATTGGGGTCTCAGGACCCCAATCTAAACAAACAAGAAGTGTGGTATAGCAATTCCACCTCTAGGCTCAGCCTTCTGAAGTGCTCCTTTCTCCACCCCTCAGCCTGCCCTTCCCTGACTGGTCCATCTCTCTGAAGCTGTTATTTAAAAAGGGGCTTATTCTCATTGGCTCATTTACCCCTAAACCCATTAAGGGCATCTGGTCTTGTTGAGCTGCAAATGAAATATATTTGGGGACATAAAATTAATAGCCTTCGGGAATCAAAGTCTTCTGGCCAGGTCACCATGACACAACAGAAAGTTCTAAAATTCATAGCAAATTTTGAACTAAAATATACTATCTAAAATTTGAATGCAGTATAATTTATGTCATGAAGTAAGTCAAAATAACATTCTTTAGGAAAATTCCCCATATACAGGCTAACCTTGCTGTCCCTTTCCTTATCTCCAAAGTGAGATGATTACCAAAAAAAATTTTTAGTATCTTATGCAAGAAATAATAGTGGGAAGAGGAAATGTTGTCGCTGGAAATGAGTTTCTTCTCCTGATCATAGACCCAGAAACTGGAGAAAAGAGCATGGGAAGAGGTACTGCAATGTTAAAATATCATAAATTATTAAATAATGTCTGAATGCTTTCCCATCCGCTTTTTTTTCTGAGTTCTTCCTAAGTGTATCAAATGTGTAAAGGCTAGGGTTGCATCAAACTTGGGAGAAATGAGAGGGAATTATGTACTGATGAGAAAAATGGCAGATAAGAAAAATGAAAGAGGGGAGCCTGCATGGCTCAGTCAGTTAAGCATCTGCCTTTGGCCAGGGTTGTGATCCTGGGATCCTGGGATCAAGCCCTGCATCGGGTTCCCCGTTCAGTAGGAAGCTTGCTTCTCCCTGTCCCCCTGCAACATCCTCTGCTGCTCCCCTGCTTGTGCTCTCATCCTCCCTCTCTCTCTGTCAAATAAGTATATAAGATCTTTTTAAAAAAAAGAAAAAATGAAGAAAAATGAAAGTTATTTTCCTATTTGTTATATAAGAAGATTTTAGTGCACAGAAATAAATTTTTTTTCATTGGTGTATAAGTTGTCTTCTCAGACAAGCAACTTAAACCTGTTGAGAACAAGGTAGAGCAATGTTGGCCCAGCTTATGAGAAAATGGTCCTCCACCATCTATCCTCACAAAAGCAACTCCACACTTACTTTGTTTCTGAAAAGGTTACTATCCAAACAACTATGTCTTGTGGAAGAGAGGGCAGAAAAAGATGATTCTTTTTCTAAACTAAGCTTGTCATTTTTAGAAACAAAGTTAACAACTGTCAATGAATAATAGGTAATCATCCAAAACAAGGGTTTAGCCAAACATTTAGCCCTCTAAGAGTTGTTTTAACAAACCAGGTACTTGGAGATGCATAGTAGTGGGGTGACTAATTACAGAGCAGAGGTAGCTTGGTGGTTGCAAGTGTGGCCTCCAGAGCCAGACCATCTGGGCAGGAACCCTGTCGCTCACTAGCCATGAGATCTTGGACACATTATTTACTTTCTGCCTCAATTCCCTCACCTGTAAAATGGAAATAACAATGATGTCTTCCTCATAGAGTTTTAAGAGGTTTGAATGAGTTAGTAAGTGTAAAATGATTAGAAAAGTGCCTGGCATAGAGTAAGCAATCAATAAATGTTAAGATTGAATTATACTATATCTGTATCTTTGGGGTAAATATCCAGTAGTGCTATTGCAGGGTCATAAATTACCATATGGTTTCACTTATTTGTGGAGCATAACAAATAACACAGAGGACATGGGGAGATGGAGAGGAGAAGGGAGTTGAGGGAAATTGGAAGGGGAGTTGAACCATGAGGGACTATGGACTCTGAAAAACACTCTGAGGGTTTTGAAGGGGCGGGGGGTGGGAGGTTGTGGGAGCCTGGTGGTGGGTATTATGGAGGGCATGTATTGCATGGAGCACTGGGTGTGGTGCATAAACAATGAATTCTGTTAAACTGAAAAGAAATTAAATAAATAAATAAAAATTAAAACAAAACAAAAGATTGAATTATACTGATTGATTCCACTTTAAAATTCTTTGTAGTGATGAATGGCTTAAATTTTGAATGGGGGATAGGATTGAGACTGAATAATACAGACCATTGATCTAGAAACTTGCAATCCTCATTGTTGACATCAGAGCAAAGACTGAAATCTTTTCAGCTAGAACCCACACCTATAATCAGAGAGCCAAAATTAAAACCAGTTTATAAAAGTGAACTTTCATTTGGGCCCCTCCTCTTGTTTATTCTCCTGCTCTTATCCCCCTTTTCTACTGGTGTTAACATTTTCTTCAATTAATATAATTTGAGTTCCAGTTATAGTAAAGATGCTGGGCTAGGTGCTTTAGAGAAGTCAACTATAGATATATACAGTATTTAGAGTTAATGAGACTATTACAGAAATCTTCTAATTGTGCCCAAAACTAACATTGCTAGGGAAAACACATTCCACAAAGGCAAAAAATTGAGTGTTCGGCTCCATTCTATTAAATAAGTAAAGGGCCTAGGATTGTTGATGGTAATTATTTTCAATTCCCTTCCAGTAACAAAGGAATTTAAAGATTTTATTTACTCATTCAACAGAGAGAAATCGGGATAACAGGTAGGCAGAGAGGCAGGCAGAGAGAGTGGGGGAAGCAGGCTCCCTGCTGAGCAGAGAGCCTAATGTGGGGCTCCAGCCCAGGACCTGAGCCAAAGGCAGAGGCTTAACCCACTGAGCCACTCAGCTGCCCCCAAAGGAATACTCTTAACCTGGGAAAACAGGGCTGATCTTGTGGGCCTACTTGCAGGCGGTGAAATGGGGAATGCAACCCAACTTGGGAAGTTTATTGTCAGCTGGCCCTTATGAGTTAATACATGACACAACCAAGTGCTGTGTCTTAAAGGGTTATGGGTGGGACCATTACACTCTACTGTGGCTTCCCCACTGTGATTCATTGCTTGGCCTTATAATACAGGAGAGTTGGATCATGCCCTCTCCCCTCTTTGCTGCTCCCACTGATGATTTGAAATGCCCTTCTTCTAGGTGATTGTCTAGGCCAGCAATTTAGGCCTACTGTTGCTTTTAGGACTGGAAATCAAAATCTCTCTCCTCCATCCAATGTTATAACTGTGTATCTAGAAGTTATTTATAAAAAAACATAAAGTAGTTAATTTGCTTATCAAATATAAGTAAATAATGCCAAGCTGAGCATAGAAAATAAACACAAATTCTTGGTACAATATAAGTATTGTATTGGCCAGGCCATGCTGTCCCCAACCTGACCCCTCTGCCCAAGCTGATATCTGCCTCTTGCAGATGCAGCCCTGCCAGTTCTTTCTCCAAAAGAGAGGGGAGAAATCAGTAAATAGTTTACTCAAACCTTAATTCCCAGCACCTAGTCCAATGCCTGGCACAGGGCCCAGAACATAAAGAACACTCAGTAAATACTGCCTCAATGAACAAATAGGCTGCCACCCCCATAACCAGTATCCAGTGACTTGGGATGGACTTATCCTCCTAAGGCTTCTGGATTCATTAATCTTCAGTTTCCTTACCTGCCTCTCACCATATGTGACTGACCATCCTGGCTGGCTCTTCTGATCCAGTCACCCAAACCTGGTTCCCCTTGCAAAATCTCTGGGAGGATCACAGCATAGCCTGCAACACCAGCTGATGGGCCAGGGGTGAGTGGGATGGTGGGCGTGGCCAGACCTTCTTTACTTACCTTTCCTACAATTCCTTCTCCCTAAACCAAGGCCTGTTTCAGGGGTCTTTTACTGCCCAGGAACCTCTCGATTAGCAACCCTGAATCCTAGTATTGAGTATACCCTCTCCCCAAGGCTTTGCACTGCTTCCTGAGTCATTCCTTGGACACGATTGGCACAGTCTTCTCTGTCATGACTCAACTTTGACTCTTTTTGCCATAAGTCTTTTACTCTCATCTGTTGTGCAGTTAAAATCCAAATATGAAATCCACATTAAGAAAATTTTGTCAAGGATTTGCTCAAAGCTACAAGGACGTGACTTTACCTGGTCTGTTTCTTTCCTGTTTTGCAACTAGCCAATCTTCCCTTTCTGAAAAAAAAATTGAAGTTACTTCTGTCTTAGAAGAATTTTCCTGTCCTCATCTGATTTTTATGGGCTCCTTCCAGTAGTGGATTAAATACTCTCTCCCATGCTTCTTAGAAATCTGCAGTCTTTTCCTTTCCATCTCTTTGTTTTCCCATCCCTTTTCTACTATATCAATTAAGGCTTTCATCAACTCTTGCCTCAGCTATAGGAGAATCTCCTATATGGTCTTCTTACTTATTATCCCAGTTTATAATAAGGCCCTTGCCCTCACTTTCTATGGGGTCTGAGCAAGTTTCTTTTGATCTAATTTGTTCTTCATCTGTAAAATAGGCGTATTATACTATAAACATTACAAGGTTATTATAAATACAAGCAAATATCCTAAGTCCTCCCAGGCTATAAATCCAGATGCTAATTAAAAATCTTAAAATAGTTCTCATCCTCTCCCAAATATTTTTGAGAAACTCACATAATGGACCAACTTAATGAATATTTTATTGAATATTCTGTGCCAGTCACTGGTCTAGGCTCTGGGGACACAACAATAAACACAGAGATACTACTTTTATTAGAGTTTACATCTTAGAGCTGGAAAGGGGACAATTTGTTTTTAAAAGAAGAAGAGAAAGAGGAGCCTGGGTGGCTCAGTTGGTTAATTGCCAGCTCTTGATTTCAGCTCAGATCATGATTTCAGAGTCCTGAGATTGAGGCCCTTGTGGGGTTCTGTGCTTAGCGCACAGTGTGCTTGAGTTTCTCTCTCTCCCTCTGCCCCATTCCCCTGCTCACTCTCTTTCTTTAAAAAAAAAAAAAGGAAGAAGAAGAAACAAGAAAAGTTATGGTATGTGAAATGGTGATGAGTGCTGTGGAGAGAAGATTATGGTAGGTGGTACTAGGGGATGGGACAGTGAGGGTAGCGGGTATTCAGTTTTATACAAAGTAGCCTCATTGAGAAGGTGTTGTTTGTGCAAAGACGTTGCATGAGTCATTAAGGCGCGGATGTTACCTGTTCTTGAATCACTTATTGTCACAGCTAGCTTAGCCGGACGCCATGATGCTTGCTCTAGCAGCACCATGGTGAGTTAGAAGCCCACAGCAGTGCCTTCTTCAGAGCCCTGCATTGTTCCCCTAGTCAACGATACTTTGAAAAACAGGAAGTAAGAGAGTCCATTTTTCAGCATAATTAACGCTTAAGGTAAGTGTTACTGAGCTAATAGAGGTCAGGTACTGTTACCTTACTGACAAAAATTTTTTCTGCCCCCATGATTGGCCCCATGATGCTAGTTTTGTGAGAAATTTAGGGCTGGATAGCCCTTATGATGCCTGTCAGCATCTTCTCTCAAAGTGAGAAAGGAAAAGCTCTCTTCCTGGAGATGCTACACCCAGTTGCCCACAGGGTAATAGGCCCTAGGGCATCACGGAGCTTCACTAAACGACTCTTTCTATTACACAGAGGCTCTTCTTTGTTTTCTTCTGGGAAGACACATAAAGGGAAGCTGAATTAGGCCCTACCCCATGACAGCCAGATTGGCTATGACCTTCCACGATTAAGCCTAGCCTTATCATTGCAGACTCCTGCCTCAATAGGCTGTGCTCTCCCTGGGGGCCCCCACTCTACCTGCCGGTAATCTGCCTACATCTGGAACTCCCCCTGGACATGTCCATGCATGACTAAATCCCTACTGTAGAATTTGAGTTTTCCCCTCAGAAAACTTCTCAGCCCTCTTGTAAATCAGTGGATATCAATCATTGCTTGAAGGGAAAGGATATTGTCTTACTCAGCATCACAGAAATATTTCTCTTAATTCTGGTCCACCTGGGGCTTTGAATTACACAGTAAATAGAAACACTATTCCTAAAGTGACTAGCAGAATTCCTCTATTTAGTAGGTGCTCAAAAATCAATAACTATCATAATTGTGTAGGTAGTTAAATTATGGGGAATTATAAATTTATTCTTCATTATTTTAATTTTTCAAGATGTTTTACAAAATTATGTATTATATAATCAGAAGCAAATTCTTAAAATAATAAATTTTTTAAAAACACTCTTGACACCTGTTTTCTTCCCCTTCTTTTCATCTGAACTTCTCAGAAGTTTCATCTAAACTCACTATTTCCACTTCCTCAACTTGCTTCTGTCTGGTTTCAGCCCCAACCATTCCTCTAAAATTGCTCTCCCTGAAGCTACCAACTATTTCTTAATGTCATTCCCTTAGGAATATGTGGGTGGTCTGGGAAGGGAAGGCATCCTCAGGTAAATGATAACTTCAAGCACAGTAGATTTGGGTAGAAGGGAAGGGGCAAGGGAGCAAGAAGTGAGGCAATTTACATCCAAGCTAAAAGCATGATCCAGAACCAAAGTTGAATCCAAACACTCACCATATCCAAGAGTCAAGCTGTCTAGTTGGAAGCAACTCACCTAAGTAGAAGAAAGACTCCAGAAACAAGCCAACTCCAAACAGGTAATAAGCTGACAAATCAAGGTTGTTCCAGAAGGAAGAGTGCAAAAAGGTGGCAGACCAAGAATTCCAAACTCAGCAAGTCACCAGCTGCAGTGAGCTGGGCTTTCCTGGGAGTGCCTGATGAAAAGTCCTAACTCACAAAGTCACTTTTCTGAGGTGATAGAGGGGCTCCCAGGAGCACTCCTATACTGGATATGTCAACAAAGTGCCTGCCACACCCAACTTCCTCTTCAAGATGAAACTGCCCCACCCACAGCCCCCTGCTCTGAGAAGCAGAGCTAGGTTGTTCTTTACCCAGGGATGGCTCCTGATTGGACCAGGGATTAGACCCTGACATTAGGGCTGCCTCTCCAAAAATCAGGGCTCAAATGGAAAAGATGAATTAGGTGTACCAGATTCTCTTCTTCTAGGATGTGCATTGGCAGACATGGAAATAATGAGGGCAGTTAGCCATGGAAACTGAAGTTGAAAGGATGTCATACAGTGGAGGAAGGGCAATGGAGAGTCACACAAATCAAATCTATGAGGAAGCAGGAGTCTGATAAGAAAGCAGAATTTATGAATAAGCAGCAATCATGCAATAGAAAAAATACATGAATAGTAACCAGAATTTGTTAGTTGGAATAGGATAGAAGGAAGCAAACCTGCAAAGTGTAGCTCAGAAATGGTGCACCAGTGTTCAAAGATCCTATCATCTGGCTCAACTAAAACCACTTTCCTGCCACCTAGATTTACTAAGTCTCTTGTGTTCTTCATCAGGCAACCCCAACTTCCTGGATTCCCTTGCTAAAGCTTGTTGGGCACCTACTACTAACTAGGCATGATTCTAGGTGTTTGGGATCCAACAGTGAACAAAACAGGAAAGTAGTTATAACAAACACCTTATTACTTCAGGTAGGGTCTCTGTTTCAAAGGGGCAATTTAAAACAATTCCTCATGCCCTCATTTCTTCCCATGGTCCAGCTGGTGAGCTCAGTCATGGTGTCATAATGAGTCTTAGGAATACAATTCATGTTTATCCCCCTTTGTCATTGGGGTAGTGGCTGGAGAATTAGGAGAAGAGAAAAGAATTGAAGAAGCTGGGAGACTGGACATGGGGGAAGTCAGCTGGTGCTGACATTTGACAATGACAGCAGAGCTGCTGAATGCCCAGGCTTTCAGTAAACCGGGATTGGAAATTTAGCTCTACCACTTACTTATCTGGTAAGGCCAATCATCTCAGCTACAGGTTGGAAGTAAAATATTATCCTTCTTATTGCATTATTGTGAGGATAAAGTCAGAAAATACATGCAAAGCACTTAGCACAGTCTGTGGCCCAGAGTAAGTGCTCAATAAGTGACAGCTATTGTTGCTGGTGCTCTTATTATCAGCAGTTCTCTAGCTTTCACGTTCAGTAGATAGGATGGACATGCTAGGGGGAACTGGATGGCATCCTATAGGCCAACCTTTTCTTGAAGTCTGCTGCTAGCCAGAAGTTCGCATGCTCCCTGAAGTTCCTTTGAGTCGGTGTACCCCTTCCCAGGTCCTCTCTAGTGTGAGGAAAAAAGGGCACAAGAAAATGATAAAGATGAAAACTATTGTTGCACAGAAATGCAGCTCTGGAAGGAGGGAAACAATAAATTCTGAAGCAGAGTCTGCAGCAGTGACAAAAACAGCCGCTCTTTGGGAAGCCCGGCTTCTTTTTGCTCAGAGTCCTGGTGTCATCATGGTACAATACCAGAACACACATCGGACAGGGCCACGAGTTGTGTTATAGTAGCAGGACGGGTAGGTGGCCAAGCTAATACCGCATTCAGGCCTTCCTCTGTGATGTGCACCTCCCTACTCATATAGAGACCTTCCTCGTATTGTACACCTCTGTGAGTTGCTCCCAACAGGCCTTGGATGTGGATTAGGACCATATGGAGATGTCTGAAAGACAGTTTGGACTGAATGACTGACATACTTAAGCCAGAACCTTCCAAGGTTGAGTCTCTCTGCTGCTCCCTTATACGCAGACTTACAAAATAGTCCATCTGCTCTGTAGTTCTGCCACTTTACGTGTTGCTTGATGGAATACCCAAGGCTCACAAGATAAGACAAACCACCATGCATAGTTTGAGCTGAGCTTCTAGGTTTGCACTAGCTGTTCCAGGCTACTGTGAACTGAGCTTTATCCAGACCATCATGCATTAGGCTCTCTAGACCTTGAAGACATCTTAATAGCCAGCCATTTTCCTTCCCAAATCAAGATAACAGAGGACAGGCTAGGATTCCTCCTCAGCAGGATGGCCCCACCATCATGTTGGCAGCACTGGTCCCAACAGCGTAAGGTTGAACTAGAGTTGGCTGGCTAGCGTTGCCCCACAGGTTAGGAGGACAGACTCTGGATCTTGATGACCCCCATTCAAATCTCGGCTTCTACTTTGGAGCCACTTTTTTACCTGTGTGACCTCAGAGGCATTACTCTATCTCTCTGTCTCAGTTTCTTCAACTCAAAAACAGCAAAAATAATAGAACATGCCTCATAGGGTTATTATAAGCATTAAACTTGTTAATATTCGTAAAGTCCTTAGACAAATATCTGGCACACAGTAAGTGTCTGCTAGTGCTATAATGGAGCAGAGGTGAAGGGAGTCTTGAGTTGTCCAAAACATAGTGTCAAGCTCAGCACATCACAGCCAACTTCCTTCTCTTTCTTTAGGAGGTCATTACTAGGTCAGTTGCACAGAAAAGAACAAAATGCTATCAAGAATGTTTTGGAATGTAAGACTGATGAATCACAGACCTGTACCCCTGAAACAGATAATACATTATGTTAATTTTAAAAAAAAAGAATGTTTTGGAATGTCTAGGTGTCCTCGAGTAGCCAGGAGATCTCTTCCTCTGGTATACCAAACTAGAATAGTCTGGAGACTGTTTTGGAGGTGCTGATGCTTTAGATAACCCAGGACTGCTGGACTAGAGGATTATATGAGGCCCAGTTGGGCAGGGTGTGGTGGAGGTGTTTGAAGTTATCTTAGGACATTGTCCAGGAAGTGCAAAAACCTCCCCTTGAAAGTCATGCAGGATACTAGTCATTTGGTGCTGCCATAGGTCGAGGAGCATCATGAACTCTCCAAACTCTCTGGACACTCCTAGAAAGCCATCTTCCAAATGAAGCTGATAAAAGGCCAACAAAGTTATAGGCACTCAGAACGTCTAATTTCATGGACCCCTAGAACAGGCCCAGGAGCGTGAGGGGACCAGACAGGTTCAGGACCCCAGTAGTCCTAGCAGAGACCTATTCCTGTTTTTCTTTTTCACAGAGTGGCCCTGTACCCTCTTGGGAGAAGTGGAGATCCATTGGATCCCAAGCCTATGAATTCCTATC